>JAJJKD010000162.1:0-92571 GCA_022376535.1 Xylariaceae sp. FL0662B | reverse complement strand
TTTACGGAATTAAAATTATATTAATTTAAAACATATTATATATATTATAAAAAAAACTAGCTATAAAAATGTTAATATATAACCCGTATTTATTAATAATTTATAAAAATGCTAAAAATTTTATTATTATAGGATTATAAACCGATAATATTTTTAATATTACTATAAAAAATTCTTCGAAATTAAAAAAGAATAAATTTAAAAAGGCCGGATTTTATATAAAATTAAAAACGAACCTTATTACTATATAAAAAATCGAATTTAATAATAGCCGAATTTAATTTATAAAAAAAAATATAATATTTATTTAATATAGCTAAAACTAATAATTATAAAAAATCGATAAATTAATAATTAATATATTATAATAATACGTTATTTAATATATAAAAGGAATATATATAATTTTAATTTATTAACCGGAAATATTATTTAATCTATTAATAATAGTATAGGTTATATAGCTAATAAATAAAAATATCGACGCTTTTAATAACCGAATCGAATAATAGATAAATAATTTAAAAAAAGGACTAAAATATATACTTTTAAATTTTAATAATACTAAATTATTTATCTTTATAAATAGATCGTTTATAAATAATAAAAACCTTAACTTTTAATTAAAATTTATTATTATATTAATAATTAAAATTTAATTAAATACGAATTTTATAATTTATAATAATATAATTTATTAAAACTTAATTAAATATAAAAAAATTACCAAAAATATATTAATAAATAAATTATACGGGATAATTTTAGGTTTTAATAATATTATTATATTTAATATAATAATTAACTAAATTACCGATATTTTTAAATTACTATAAATACCTATAATTATTTATATAAATTCGAAATTACTATATAAATATTTAATTAAGTTGGAAATAATATTAAAAAAAAGGCTAATAATTAATATAATATTGTTTCGAAAATTATATAAATAATAAAAAATATTAAAAATTAAATAAATAGATAGTAAAAATAATCCATTAAATATATTTATAAAAAAAACCCCGAATTTAGCTTTCGAAAAGTTAATTTTAATAAATCAACTTACCGTATAAATCGAAACCTTTATTAATAGAACTACTATATTATAAGGTAAAATAAGGTAATATTACGGGAATAATATAATATTATATAAGTTATATATTAAAATTATATATAATAAAAACGGGATATTTATATATAAAAAAAAGGAATAAATTTAAAGCCGTAAAACGTATTTTTTAACGATAAAATAAAAAATACCTAATATTAAATTATTACTATTAAACCATTACAGTTAAACTACTACAATTAAATCTATAATAGGCTAATCTAAATTAGGTTTAGCGTAATTATATAACTACGTTACGTAACCTACGGGACCTTAATAGTAGTAACTAAATCCCTACCATTATAGCCCACAACTTTTACCTTTCAATTTAACAATAACAGATTATCACTACAAATCGCGATTCCATCGTAATTCGTACGTACGTACAATAGAGGCCATCCAACAGAAATATCTAGAACGATGACCAGCTAAAATATCAGTTTAAGGCCGACAATATAGAGTCTACAATTATCGCTCCTAAATGTGCATATAGTTCCTTAAGTATGTGTTCCGTCTGACAATTGTTGTTGCACGCGCAATTATTGGGCTCGCAGTCCCGGTCCGCGACTTGCTAGAATCAAGCAGGTATCACTATTCTAAGCCAAAGTCCCAGAACAATGCCTTTGATCGAGAACAATAGGAATACTACCCGATTAGGATGGAACGTCCCATGTGTTTCGCCATCTGTCCGGTATATAAAAGCGACCAGAGTCACGGTACCTTTCTTGTCCCAAAGCAACCAAAGCAACCAAAGCGATCCCTTTCAGCCATTTCCCCCAAGAAGAACATACCCACACAGCAAAGGCTAAAGCGTTTATCACTACAGCCACTGGACAATATGTGTTTTGAGATCACTTACGTTGATATGTGCTACGTTTGTGGCTATATCACAGCACCTGTTACCCAGTACAAGCCTTGTAAGGAGATGAAGCACAATAGCTACTCCGTGATGCCTTGCCGAAAGGGGTTTCAGAAGAAATCGATTAGCGACCAGTGCAATAATGAAGGGGTTTGCCATAAGAAAGATGCACGTGGGAAAATTGTCCCTCTCCTCAGGAATGAGGAGTAGGTAAGAAGGTAAATGATCATGCTCGATCGGAGTAGTTGGCCATACATAGCCAGATTGGAAAACGAAAAGCAATAATAAAAATTTTAACAGTTATTTAATACTTCAACACAAGCACGTTTTGTAGTACAGTTGGTCATTGAGGCAAGAAGTAGCAAAGGTAACGTAGCTGGTACAATCCAGACTGTTTGACTATGTGTAGTTGAACTTCTTCCACAAGTCTACCTCTCAGGTATCTAATACATCAATGTTAGTCTTATTCCAACCGTAGATTCATAGCACCCGGAAATTCGTACACTATGGCATATTATATTCTCCAGCGTTGTGAAGATCTTTGAATTTTGAACAATGCCAGGATAGGGTAGCTGACTAAGTACCCCACACACCTCAACCACCTTCAACACCTCACACCTGATCCCTGACAAGAACAACTACAACTACAGACCTCTTAACATAGCTTGAGTCAAACCTGATTAGTAGTTTGGAGCCATTAGAGGCCTCTAGTAGTTATGTCGTGCTAAATAGGCTGGTTGCCGAAAAGATGCACTCGGGTTTTTCGGGCGTAAATATGTCGAAATTGCCGCTCTTAGTCATTTATTCACGACCCCTTTAGAATCCCGAGGTAAAATCTCTTAGGTATGCTACCCTACTCTTTACCCCGGCGCTTACAGGTTACAGGCAATGCGTTTGCTTCGTTGACTGTTACTCAAACAGGTACTTCGTATAAATAGTAGAATATTGGTAGCTGGCACTGCTCAAACCATGCAAGGAACCAGCAACACAGGAGCATCCGGACATATCGAGTAAGTCAGCCCTATGTGTGGTTAACGTAGAGTGGGTGGTGTTGTCTACAAATTCTATTGAATGAAAAACATAGTGTCCCAGGAACAGTTCGGGAGCTGTCTACTGATGTACCGGAACAAAAGAAATGGCATATATACATCGACTCAGTCCAGGTATTCTGCCGCCAGAGTTTGAGCGACTTCGGTACGAGGTCGATGATACCAGAATATCCAAAGTCTAGAGAAGAGTACGACCCCTCACTTGAATGGACCCATAGGCTATATCCATAACACACGGTGCAACGATTCTGACTGGACAGCTTGCGCAAACGTGGATATGCCACTGGCGGGCATTATACTACAGATATCACCGGTATAAAAACCCACTTGGTGCATCAACCTGCGAAATGCGATGTCAACGAAGTCAATTTCATTGTTGTTACCCGGTCTATGGACTGTTAGGGCGCCGGTACGAGTTTAATCGGTACGTTGACCCGCTGAGCGTGCCCGAGGACGAGTCCAATCAGGCTGTCCACGTTGTCGTTCCATCGATCTCCTGGATTTACGTGGTCGGCCGGCCCACCACGGGACTCGACACTCCAGGAGACAGCAATAATCTTCCATACGCTGTCATGGAGAGGCTAGGTTACAGGAAATAGATGCGTTGCACAGGAGGGGTGTACTGGGTTATTGGGTCGTTCGTGGCCTTGACTCATACTATAATAACCGCTGCAAGACGCTCCATATAGATATGTGTCCTTCTCGGCCGCCTGTGTCCTGGGAGAAGTGGACAGAATGCGAGAAAGCCGCATAAAATAACATCGGATTGGTGGTTGGGAAAGTCGAGGCACGAGTCGCATATGACCTACACATTGAGATGCGCGCAAGGCCGTAGATGGCTTAAAAACGCTTTCAGGCAACGCAGTATAGATACAACATGATATAAGCGGGCTTGAATATACCAATATGACGACGTGGGATTTGTCGATTTATTTATATCGCTCTTCTCCTGTACTTCTTCACAAGCCCTCGCATCATGTCGGGGCCTCTATACCATACGGACTGGAGATATTCGGCATGATGGTGATGTCGAGCTCAATACTGGAAGTCAAATACTGATTAAAACATCTTTTTGCTTGTCGAGTTTTCGGTATGGTGCTATACTGGCGTCGAGGAAAGCTGTTGTCACGTCGAGAAACAGCCAGTGGTTCAGGGGTAAGCTACTATTACCTAGTTTGACTTGACATCGTGGACTATGTCAATAATGAGGATATTGCAAAACACGATTATGGTGAACATTTTATCTAGACATTGTTGATTGATGCATGCAGTAAGTTATGATATCTTACTGAGAAAATCTAGACAACGGTTCTTTTCATAGTTATACAAGAGAGGATTTATGAAAACGTCAGGATGTAAAACCTAGGATAATATTTATACCTATTAACTACCCAAACGTAATAGAATTCATAGCACGTGTAAAGCTTTCTTGACGTCCTCGATACATTCATTGCATGAATATGAAAAACTCTGGTTAGTTATTTCACATGATGCGGTTGATAATCATCCAAGTCCGCATGACATGGAATCTATACCCATTAACCTAGACCCCGCGGTCTATGAGTCCGAACTCTCTAGAATCCCTTTCCACCGTAGTTCTCCAAACCGAACTTAGTAGGTAATAATGCGAGATGCAAAATCATGCGCAGTAGTTTGCCGACTACGGCAGCCGTAAAAATAAGGAAACCCAGACACATAGCTCTAGTGCTCTGAGGCGAAGGCTATGCCCTTCGATGAACGTTACACAGAGGCGTAAAGCTGGATGAATACGTCCGTACCATCAGCCTGCTAGCCATAGACATAAATAGAACACACAATATAAGTATTAGTTTTGTTTCTCGTCGGAAACAGAGGCTCGTGTAAAGACCCGAGAAAGCCCATCTGCCACAATTGCCTGTGCTGTGCTGGCTTAGGCAAGAGTGGCGGTCATGACAACACGAAACTACAAGACGAGTATCAATTTGAAGTACAGGCCGACCAAAACAAACTATATGCAAGAAGGTAGCAACAATCTCTAGGACATAATCGGAGACTTAGCTGCGGTTCTTGAAATGCGTAAAAAGCCACCTGTATCCATCCATGTACGCCGGCCTAAACTCCGTGATGTACATGCATTAATAGTCAAACTGGAAAATTCCGGCCGAGACAAAATATTTAACTGGGAGCCGTGCCCTTCCGATGTGAAGAAATCAATCAATCTCGTTCGTGTTCCATCGGTGGAAAGTGGCACGGCGAGCTTGCGAGGCTCTCATTGAACGAATACTTCCCCACGCGCTCGTACACTGCGAATACAATAAACTGATAATCTTTTCATGGGGAGCAATTCGTTATATAACGTCACTATCAATCAGTCCTATCTAGCACGCTGCATCACGTGCCCGAGATTGAAGAGAACGGCATCCTCGATGAATTCGGGCCGCATACGTGCGGCCCGCCCATTTCGCCGAAGGAACGGGTTCTGATGCTCGATGATGAATTCCAATAGCTCCGGGTCAGGTATCGGTGGGGCCGGTGGACGGCGTCCGGGTCTGGGTGGTATCATACCACGGCGGGGCCCGTCTGGCATCGGTCCTCCGGGTGGTCGATCCGGCCTAGGGTGTCTGTCACCACCCATATTGAGGAACGGCTCGAAAGCTCTGCCTCCCTCATAATTTGGCGGATTATCGTGGTAGCGACACTCCCGCTTGTGGGTACACTGTAGAAAGCTGCGGTCATCTCGATAATATGTCCCGAAGCACTACGAAATCATGAGTTAGTGGTTGCCTTATCCGGAATGTCTCCAGAAACGTCCATAATAGATGAGAAGTCTGAAAGTGAAGCCTGCAGATGGGACAAACTATGTAGGAAACGATGAAGGAGATAGAAAAACCAACTCGAAATCACATACCAACCAACACCATTCATGGCCGCAGATACCTACAAGTCTTCGGTTAGCAGAGCCGTAGTAATCAACTTTAGAATGAAGTACTCACAAGTGACGTGATCACATCCGATATACTTATTGACCTTCCTGTTGCATCCAGGGCAGGGCTTGGTGATCTCGTTGACATGCTTCTCGGAAGCTTTGTCATTTTTCCTCTGCTTACGAGTACGCCGGTCATACTCCTCACAGCTCTCACCGCTATGCCAGGGGACGTTGTGGTACACGCAGGAGTAGCGCCTGCACGCGTGGCATTTCGCTCTGGTACAGCCCCTGGGATAGACCTGGCCCGAGTTGCAGCGAGGGTTGAGACACCACTTGAATTCGTCGATATTTGTAAGCGCCGCTTTCGTCGCCAACATGTCATACCTAGCGGGAACGTTAGTAAGAGGACGGGGTTCCGGATAAAGCACCACTACATGTAAGTCCCTACCTGTCGAATGTCTCTCGGGAGGCAAAGGCCCTAACGTTTTCGAACTTGAGCAGCCGCGGGCATTCGGGGCATTTCAGACGATCCCACGTGACGGTATCCATGCTCGAGGTAATCCATTGGCCAACGCACGCCTTGCACGTCTTGGAGTCGTGCTCGCAGGCCTCCGTGATATGTCGCCCGTGAGGCATCTCCGAGACCCGCTTCTCGTCACCGCACACGACGCAGGCCTCGGAGAGCGGAACCAGCCAGGCCTCGGCTTCAATGACCACATCCCCCACGGCTCGAGGCACCTCAAAGTCTACGGTATCGCCGGGCCGAATACGGGTGTGTCTCCTTACTAATCTACCCCGGTACGTCAATATTATATCATTGACATCGATGCGACGCAAGTCACGACGGCTGACAAGCGAGGCGAAGACCTCGTTCCTGAGCCATTGTCTCAGCATGCGGACGTCTGCGTTTCCTTGACGGTCCAGATATGGCTCGTGCCAGACGTATTCCTCGTTGAATCCCCTGAAGACGATGAACTCGTAGGGGGGCCGCACGGTGATGGTCAGATAGCGACAGTGCCACGCGTGCACCTTGCGGGCTTCCCAGTTGCTACCCTGCAGCGACCCGGGCCTCAATCCCCCGGTTGCCTCGACTACGACCTGATTGGCATCGCCTATGAGGTGCCGCTTGGATTTGTTACAGGATTGCAGAAGCTCTGCGACTTTCTCCCGCACGGCGCCGACTGTGCCTCCCGATGCGACTTCACGGGCAATGTCTTCCATCTGGGGCATGCGAAGTTTCAGACTGGTACCGCCCCAGATGAGTCGCAGCGAGCCATCGTCGCCAGCCGGACGCACCCGGTATCGCAAAAAGGAAACTCCCTCGGGGATTTTATCATCGTCGGGTGGCCTATCCGGGAAGAAGAAGCGGATCTGGGCATCCTCAGGAATCCGTTCATCTCCATCCGCATATCGCTTCTTGAGGAAGTCAGCGACGTGACAAAGGCGTGAGGTCTCCTTGACGCCGATCTTGATGGTGCGGCGATGGGAGACGCTTGAATCAAAATCGATAAGATCTATCATTTTTCTGTCCTGAGAACGATCGTGGTGCCTTGAGTGACGCTTACGCACGTCTCTTGGATGTTCCGACGGAGCTGCATGGCGAGTGGGCGGATTGAAGGACCAGCGACGCCGCGAAAACATTGCCAAGATTAAATAGAGACGGACGAACAATAGGACGCAATCGTCGCTGAGTCATTGACGATGCTTCAGAGTGAATGACGGACTCCTGACAGGGCTGATGTGAATGGGACAAAGAATAGGTTACCCCTTGTTTGTATCGCACCCTTTGGGCGCTTCTCGTCATTGAAAAGTGAGGCTCAGGCACATCCTGACACCTGTCGCAGCTTAATTCTGTCTTTTTCGGGACTGCTGCGGGGAGGGGGGTAAGCTCGGGGACCCTATCATATCGAACAGGCTTTAGCGTACGACTCTGCATATGAAGCTTCGTCCGAGACCAATCATCCGCTGGCGAACCTGATCGGGTGGCAAGCCTCGTCGCCCGGCGAGTGTGGTGGCACAGGAGAAGCACCTGAAGCCACGTGAATCAATGTAAGACGGCCTTGGACGCAGCCAATGCCGCGAATGCAGAGAGAACCCATCAGGGTCCCATTTGAGGGGAATTGTATCTAGAAGTATATAGACAAGAGTTACTTGATCGCAGCCTCATCGTTGATCCACTCGCCAACTGGACAGGTATGTTAGATGCTTAGCTCTCCAAGGTGACTAGCCGGTAATGGTTCGACAGATGCATTAGACGTTCTAACACCAACACCAACGCCAATGAAAAAGGGGCACATCCGATATCTCCGTCTCAGACCTGGATCCGAATTCGACACCGATCACACTGCCTATCACTGTTCACATTCACACTCGTACCTGTGCAACCCCCCATCCCCTTAATTATTGCGAGACATAACTATCCCGTTGCATCATCATCCAAATGGTGCCTCCGCCCGCAGTAACATACGGAAAAATTGCTTCCCGAACCCTCGCGTTCTTGTAGACGAACACCTCGGTGACGTACAGGAACAAGACCCCGACTTGGGTCATGAGGGCGAGATCATAGAGCAGCGGATTCGACATGTTATACGCAGCATAGAATCTTATAAGACTGGTGTAGAAGTTCTTGACGCCGTATACATGGGCCAGCAATGGGTGTGGCGGAGGCGCCCCAGGCGCACTGAACTGTACCAAAGCTGCTCTCGGAGTGCCCCAGTAGCACACGATGGTGTGCACGGCTGCGGCAAAACTTTCCTGATGGGAACCTACATTAGTCCTGACTTGTACGTTGAGGGACGGGAACTCAGTTTCTAGATAGCCTACATATAGCATGAAGTAAGGCAGAAGGCCTGGTTCCTGTGGGAGAAGCGACGTGAGCTTTTCCATTGCCAGAAGGATTTGTCTAATACCCCGAGTACCAAGGTGATAGATAGATAATATGTATTCCCTAGGTAGTCGACTTGTACAAAACACCGATAACACGATCGATGGTCAACGCAAACCACAGGAAATCTCGCGGATGTGAGAGACAATTTATAGTCAAGTTAAAATTTGCATTCAAGGGATGATATCTATATAGTATGCACGTTGGTGGATGTTTGATGCCTCGTGATAATGAAAGAAGATGGCCCCCCCGGTATCCTGAAATTACCGCTTAAGCCGGAAGGATTTTAGGGGATTTTAGGTATGCATACTATTGGATGGCTTACGTAGCTGGGGATGCCAATACCACAAAAGAATAAAAAACAACCTTAGGAAATACAGGGAATATACTTCGTATAGGAGGCCCTTATCTCGTACCATCCTTCCTACATACAACCGATACCAAGTTCTTCAAATATCTACCACTACACGCGAATACACCGTCTTATTTCACAACCTAGCATGTTACGGTGTGACGGCAAAATCCGGCGGCCCAGTTAACAAGTTGGGGCTTTCGTCCTCTAATCGATCAATAAGCATGAGCCTTCCACCCGGCCTCAATGCCGGCAAGAATGCCCTGATCCAATTCGGCTCCCCATTGAGTTCCTCCTCATTCTCAATCTCCTCGGCCGTGACGGACTCGTAACTGGTCTCGAAAAAGCTGTAACTCTGCAGCCCGGCAATAACTAATAACTTCAACCGTAGCCACCGGCCCATTTCATACGCGCGACCCAGGATATCTGGCTTGCTGATGCATCCGCTATCGGTATTTAGATCGTGACTATACACACGTAAGTCGAGCAGCACGCTCTCGAGCTTCGGCATCTGTGACCATGAGAGGTACAGATGCGAAGCGCGGTCTAAGTCAAAGGCCGTGGCTAGGATTTCGAGGTCGATATCACTAACCCCGGTCTCGCGTCTAACCGTCTCGCGCGCGTCGATGTTCAACAACGCCAAAGGCGAGTGGATCACGATGTGACGCAAAAGCTGAAAGATATGAGGCGGTCCAAGCGGCGTCTCCATTTTCGCAACTTCTGAGTACTCGTCGTCGTAGGGCAGGATGCTTCGTGCCCGTCGTCCACGCATTGGAAAAGCGTCTCTCCAATTCGATAAATAGGGCTCATCTGCGACGTCGTTAAGATGGCTTTCGACGCCTAGCGGAAAGGCCTGCACGCCATTCTGAAAATAGGATCTCACGGCTTCATTGCAACACCACCTATCAACTTTTAAGAAACGCTCGTCAAGACACTGCGTCGGAAGAAAAATGTGGTCATCGACATGATGTTCGTGCTTCCACGTAAGGACGCCCAGCTCACCTTCGGCAGCGCCACGAGTGTAGGTCACTACTCTCGTGTGCTCTAATACCTGTTCGAGCGCCGGATTTCGTCGCCTGCAGATGTTCCAGTCAGGTACTGCGAGATCTAAAATACATTGAGGTTCTCGATCCATGGCTCTTGAGACAATCATCGAAACGATTTCCCGAGGCAAGTAAACATGATCCGTTTTCCTCCGTTTTCGTCCCCTGGGACTACCCTCTCGTGCGTGGCTTTTGCGCTTAAACTTTCCAGGGCTTCTGGCCTGAGATACGTTTATAGCTGTACTATCTTTAGCGGTCACGGCGTTGTCGGAGATGATTCCGCCACTGCCGTAGTTAGTATTATTATATCTATATGGCAAATTCGCGTTATCAGGGACGTTGGAATTTGAACACCGCTCACAATTTGGCAATTCTTCCGTTTCCCCATCGTCTTCATCTGTGATGAAGACACGGCCGTCGTTCACCATTTCGATGAGAAGACGCGCAATCCTGACTCCTTCTTGAAGCGAGTCTTCAGTGCTGCCTGGGTGGTTACTGTCGGACGAGCTGCCGACTAGCTGGCTTAGAGTTATCCCATGGCCCGGCTCAATAGACCGTTGCTCGGGACTCCGAGGAACGAATATTCGCTCCGACCATGCATGTCGACAAGGTGTACAGACGTACTGGCAGTGTACACACCTCAGTCTTTCTCTTGCCTGGGCTTCTGTTCCCGGGGGGTTCTGATGGAAACGAGATCTGCACACAGCATCGTACACCATCTGGATAGGCATATCCGAAGGCATGGTTAGGCCGTCATAAACACTCATTGGATCCGGGCTGGCTCTATGGTCATCGATGTTCACTGCAAATGGAGAAAGGGGCTTCTTCCACGCGGTTGAAAATTTGTACGATAATGAAGAGCAGCTGAGGGTTCCTGCAAGGTGGATTCTTGGTCGATTTCAGCTACCTGACGAGGTTGACAATCACATTGCAAAACCAGCTTGTGGGCGGGTAAAGATAAGACTATTGTATACCTTTATGTCACCACCTAGCAAACGCTGGAACAATCCCGTTCACTCGCGCATGACCTTTGTTGTTGTAGGCCTTGCTTTGTGTGATTCACAGAAGCTCAAAGGTCATGATTGCCTTTCAATATTGAGTTTGTCTCCCAGCAGGTCTATTGTACCATGATATCGTTAAGCTTGTGGACATGTTGACTCTGACCAACAAGTCATTCGTAGGTAAGTTTGAAACTCACTGCCATATCTGCGAGATGCACGACCTAGACAATGTCTCTACGCCTAGGTTCACGGTCCGATTTTGCGCATGCCATGCCCCCGAACGGTAAAATAATAGAAGAGAACCTCGTTACAAATGGTAAGCATGGCACCCTGTGTGGAATCGGATGATAATTGCCATGCAATGCGGAAGCCGGACTGCCAACAACATCCTAAGTTTGCTGCTATGTAGAGAGTAGCGATTCAGGCGTTTTCAGTAGCGAGTCACTTGGAGTCAGACGCGACACACTTTACTTGAGTAGCCCGCGTCGTGATTCGTCCTTTGACAAAGAATGATGTGATTCAGCCGCAGGCTTTGTACTGCCAGTGATTGTGATTACTGCAACTGCCTACCGATATTGTAGTCTAGCTCGTCAGCTCTCTTGACCCCCAGTTATTGCAGGAGATCGCCGCAAATAAACACCCCGTGCGACTGTATGCAGGCGCTTCCTGACTTGGTCTTCTCACAAGTGTTCAACGTCCATTTCATTCAACGGCGCTGTGATAACTTCGCCGAATACCCTAGACCCGTAACATGATAGATTGCTCAAGGACCCATGTCTTCAGCTGTCTACACTATGCAGGAGATTGAAAATCATCTCCTTTGTTCCCGAACCGGAGATTAATAGCTAAGGCTATCGATCAACCAATTTACAAGAAGTAACAAGTCATAATGTCGTTTACTAGTTAGCTAACCTTTGCTGCGTTAATTCGGTTCGCATCAACGTCAATCGTCAATAAGTGCTTTGATGTCTGCGCGGTAAGCATGGAGAGCTAGCTGTCCTGATTAGGGTCAATGGCGTCCAACTGACCAGCTGGAATTCCTATTCGAGGGAATGTGAGTTGAACACAATGATCTTGCAGTAGATTGAAGTGTTTACACAAGATATGAGTGAGCATCAGCAATGGAAGAATGAGGATAAATAAGGCGGCGCCATCGCCAAATCCTAGATGGCATTTGTGAGAAGCTCAGCAATCTAGTAGAGTTCCCTGCCGCCAGCTCTGAATCGTCCATCTCTAGACATGTCGCTCATTCATAAATCCTTCCTTATCATTATTGCAAGTCTTGTTGCAAATGCGCTCTCGAGCCCTGCCGCGGTTGTCCGCAAAGACGAGCTCAGTACAGTCACGTTGACGGAAGCGCCTCTGATCACCGAAGTGGTGCCATTCTTCACGCCAGCCAGGACTACCATCGACCGGCCGGGCGCGTACACTCTAGGTCTCGATTGCGCTGCGCTCTTTGGGCATGATTGCATTCCCGAGATCACACACATCGCCAAGCCTACGGTGGCCACTCTCACTGGTGTCGGTGTAAAAACGACGACGTATCCCGCCACTGCGTCAACGACGTACACATCATCCATTTACGACTTCGGATGCGACTGCTTTTCGTCTCAGGCATTCTGTTGGCGCCCTGATCCCACTCCCGCAACGTGTCCCCCGTCAAGCCCGCCAACCTCCGTCACCGTCACCGCCACCACCACCACGGCCCCCGCCAACACGACAGTAGCAACACCGACCTGCGCACCGACGCTCAGTTGCGACAAGTACGGCTACCTAGTCCAGTTCGCGAAGCTCTACCGCGTGGACCTCGCGACAGGCGACTACACGCTCGTGAAGGAGCGCATCGGCGACGGCAGCAGCGTCAACGCCATGGCGTACAACCCGCTGGACAGCCTCCTGTACGCGCGACAGGCTGGGTCGAACGAGCTGATCCGGATCCGGGCGGACGGGTCGCGGGAGGTGCTGGGCACGACGGAGTCGGCCAACGTGGGCGACATCGACGCGAGCGGGTACTACTGGTACGGGTCCGGCGGCCAGACATGGCATCGTGTGGACCTTATCCCAGGGTCGCCAACGTACGGCGAGACGGTCGGCAACGGCACCGCCGACACCCTCGGCCTCGCCATCGCCGACTGGGTCTACATCCCCCTCGCCGGGCCGTACCTGTGGGCGGCGGCCAGGAGTCCCGACGGCGGCGCGGCGCTCGCGCGCTTCAGCCTCGACGCGAAGGCCTGGAAGGTCGTCGCGCGGTACCCGGATATCGCCGGCCGCGCGTTCGGCGCCGTGTACGGCATCAATAACGGGACGCTCTACGCGTCCGATAATAACAGCGGCGAGATCTGGGCTTTTCCCATCGTCGGAGGGGGCCGACCGTATCTCGCCTCGCGGGGACCGCCCTCGGCTAACAACGACGGTGCGCGATGTGTGTTCAACGTGCTGTTGGATTGATGGTGCTAAATCGGTCTCTACTTACAATGGGAAGAGAAAGGATTAGGCTGTAATGGGGATTGATCCTTAAGGATGTTACGTCGTATCCTTTCTTTGAAGCAGCCGGGTTTCTCTTTGAAGAAAAAACGTGATACTTGGTCCAAGTACGGGACTTGACAAGGATATGTATATTTTTTTAGAATATTCTTTAGAATATCTTTTAGAATATCTTTTAGAATATCTTTTAGAATATTTTTTAGTCTGCGTCTCGTAAATGCTTATCTCTTCAAGCTTAGTATAAGCAGCCAAGTTAAATAACGTGTTAATGTATGCTCTAGAGCGGGAGGTCCCGCTGGGTTTCCAACCAATAAGCCCGACTAACCGATTCGAGAGAGGTTTAAGACAGCCTAGCTGGCCGGGACCGGCGCAAATGTAGATTCAAGGAGGAAGACAGGGAGAATATTGCCCCGTGAATCAACCCAGCCTGGTCCCGCCTGATGAATCGGGAGAATGGAGGCTCAGAAGGCTACAAGCCTCATCCAACAACTAAGCGACAACACACTTCACTTGGTATAATCTACATATATCCACCATATGAATACTCATTATTAGTTAAAGCCTACGGGCAAGACATAAGTCAAATATCATTCGTATACCTACTACACATGTGTTATCAAGCTTTGACCGACTACACAAAGATGGCTCAGTACATATATAGGATCTCGGTTGTAATCCGTTTGGATCCAGTTAATACCCACTCACGCCATGATGGCATGATCCTCCGAATCCGCTAAAGGCAGTCTTTAGCTTCCTATCTGCTCAGATTCGGCCAGCTCTTGGCCGTAGGGCTGGCGATTTCTCTGGTCCTCAGTTCGGGAGCTTGCTTCGGCAGCGGCGGCGTATTTTGCTCCCATCATGGACGATCCAACACATAATAAACACGCCGACTGCAAGGACGGTGTTGTTCAGCTTCATTTCTCCCCCTTAGCTACACGCTCATCGCCTCGTTCGCGGTTATTCCCCAGGTATCTACCTAGACCCGTATCACGGTCAAGATGACAGTGTTCCTGGAACCGGAGCCTGACTCGGTGACTAGCACCGGAACGTCAACGCCTACCGTGCTCAAAGAAGCGGACGTTCTTAACCAAGAGACTAGGATCACCGCGCCCCCTCCTGATGGCGGCCTCGTCGCTTGGGTTCAGGTGATAGGCAGTTGGTGTGTGATATTTTGCACTTTTGGAATCGTAAATTCGTTCGGCGTTTACCAGACATATTATGAGCAGAACCTAAGCGGGACATCGTCATCCGACATTTCCTGGGTTGGGTCAATCCAAGGATGTCTGTTGCTCTGCGGCGGACTAGTGTCGGGACCGCTCTTCGACGCTGGTTATTTCCGCTACCTGCTATGCACCGGTCTACTTTTCATCGTCTTGGGCCAATTCATGACTTCGCTCTGCACACAGTTCTGGCAAATCGTTCTGGCGCAGGGTTTATGCATCGGCGTCGGGTGCGGCATCGTTTTCCTTCCCTGCACCGCCATCATATCGCAGTACTTCACGACGCGTCGGGCGCTGGCAACGGGCATAAGCTCGATGGGCTCCCCCGTCGCTGGCATCGTCCTACCGGTCGTATTTAGCGAACTGCATCCAAGGGTCGGGGCGCCGTGGGCTACGAGAGTGATCGCTTTTATCCTACTCGGCATTTCGATAGTTCCGCTCGTTTTCTTGCGCTCAAGAGTCGCTCCGTCCGCCCATCACAGGGCACTTATCGACACGAGCGCGTTGCGCGACATTCCGTTTACGACCTTCACGATTAGCTGTCTGTTCGCTTTCATGGCGCTTTACATCCCGTTCTTCTACATCGAGCTCTTCACCATCGATTATGACTTAGCCCCTCAAGGCTTTCCCTCGTCGTACATGGTCATGCTCATGAATGCCGGGAGTGTGATCGGACGAGTCATTCCCCCCTATATCGCGGATAAGACCCGCCAACCCACTTTGGTAATGGCTCTAAGCGCCTTCATGTGCTGCATCTTAGCGTTCGGGTGGTTGAGAATCCGCAATTTCCCCGGCATTCTCGTCTTCACGATTCTCTACGGCATCATTTCCGGTGGCGTGGTCAGCATGCAGGCCGCTGGGACATTCAGCTTGACCCACGATATGAGCAAGGTTGGCACGAGGCTGGGCATGAATTGCTTCGTGTGCGGCATTGCACTCTTGGTCGGAAACCCGATTGCGGGTGTGATTCTCGGGGATGCAAGCGAGGCGAGGTGGCGTGGGGTAATCGGGTTCACTGCCGACTTACTACTAGTTGGCTCAGGTATTCTCGCGGTGACTATATGGTTTGTGTTGAGAGGCAAGAAGGCTTAATCGGCGTAATTGATGTAGATAGGTTAGATAGCGACGTAGTAGGATAGCACGGCGTTGGGGTCTAAAGGGAATGACACATTTTCGTGGAGCTGAGATACTCACGAGATAGATTCGGAATAGAACTATGAATATATTCTTCCAACTTAGTGTCTTATAGACACAGATATGATATAAGAGTTCGAGTTCGAAATGAATCAGTAATGCACACAATGAAAAAGCCGGCTAGTGGCTTATTCTATTATGTTAACTACAGAAAAACACGGGAGCATGAAAGGCTCAATATCAATGCTATCTACCCTCGTCAACACAGCATTTTCGAGCTCTCTAAAGTCACCGCTGGAATGGCTCAAATCGAACCCTGATCCCTCTAGCTTCAGGCTTTTGGATTCCGACATCACTGTCATGGATAAGAACGATATCCGACTCATCGCAGTATATACAATTGGAACCAATACCAGAGCACTGCATCTTGCTATCGTAGTCTAGGCGTAGGGTAAATCGGTAATTTTTACGGTCCTGGGAGTCGGGAGGGCTCGTGACATAGGGAAACATGGTACAATTAACCCATTGTTGTTGAAGACCCCTTTGTCTATGCCGAAATGATATAACGCAACTGTTGATGAAACAAACCCATTCACCGCGTCTAACACCTATTGGACACACATGAGAGGCCAATCAAAGCGGATTTTGCAGATATAAGTATCATACCCGATCTCCGAATTGTATAGTTATTGATGTAAACATCAGTGATCGTTATCAAGACCACTTTGTTACCCGATTAATACTCGTCGTCATGAATTTCCCTAATATCGCAATGCCCGAGAGGGTCACCCTTATTATGAACGCGACTTTGTATCGTGATTTGATTCCGATCACTTACGGAATTGAATGGCAGTTCTTAGTCCCGGTGTTAATTCAAGGTCAGCGGGATCCCCATCCTAGAGACAGCAGGAACGTTACAGTATGCGCTAATAATGACTATCTCACAATCACCCAGGCCGCTAGAGACGCAGTCGCGGATGTTCTCAAAAACAAAGCTAAAGTTCCAATCACAATGCCTTCAGTAGTACCGCCGGAACTGCGAGCGCTGGGCATTGTGGCTGACAGTGACCGAACCATAGTACCATGGTCACGATTTGTCGTCGACGTCGATCAGGCTTTAGTTCCGGAAAACGATCCTTTCTCGAAGACTTACAATTGGGTCGGAATCAAGGTTAAGTCAAATAAGCGTAATACCAGCTTGCCGGATCACTTCGACCAAATTGGAAACGTCGCTATCGCCTTGCGGAACACACTACGCATCCGCCTCGCGCCAACGACTTCGTTAATGGTGCATATCGGCGAGGATCGTCGCGAGCGTCGAGAATATGAGAGCGGACCGCGCTTTATACGAGTATTTTGCATGCTGTGGTGGTTTCTTGAACCATTTCTTGAGTCACTGGCTCACCCTTCTCGTGCCACACATCCGAAGTGTTTACCCCTGAGGGAGAATTCGCGTCTTTTTCATACTCGCCAGGAAGAGTTAACGCGAAACGGATTACCCGATCCGGAATTTGAACCATTACGCCAATACATGCACCAGACGTTCCCATATATGCTAAGAGGAGGACGATTAGAGGCCGAGATTGAAAGCATCTGGCGGTCTGTTGACGGGAAGTCTCTCGCTAGGAAAATGTCTGTTCTAACAACAAAGAACGTCCGTATGAGGGTGACGGGTGCTATATCTCAAGTTCCGACGTGGAATACGGGTAGTGTAGGGTTTCACGGCTTCTGCCGAGGCGCCCTCCCTGAGAACTCGAGGGTTCACAACGACGGTGATACGTCAACGATTGAGTTTAGGACCATGGAAAGCACTCTAGACCCAATGGCGATTCTCAATTGGTTGGCTGTGTTGGTCAGGCTGTTTGACGTCTCTCGACGAGCCGTTCCAGCGGATATCCTGGCGATTATCTATAAAGCGACCTCGCTATATGACATACTGGATCTCCTACGTGATCTTAACCTTGAAGAACAAGCCAAGTATTACTCAGAAAAGGCGGTTCTTGATAGGATTCCGGTTGAAGAGTCCATTGATAATTTATTTGTCGCGCCATACTCGTAACCCAAAGTCCCAACCATCCGCATCGATCAAGCATAGCGGCTGTCTGTCCGTTAATTTCACTCACTATAGATGATCAGTAGCATCATCACTCCTTGGAGGAGGTTTTCACGGGTTATCATTTGCCATTTCATAGATTTATTTCCTTAATATATTAGATGTGTCGATATGATTCTTGATATAAGTGCAAAATATCGTGCTGACTGATGGTAGTAGTTCTAGCGATTAAAAGCCAGGGTCAAAGTAAGATTTGCTGGTACTAATGACAAATAAAAGGGAAGAGAGCACTTTTAGTGTATTATTATAAACAAACGCAATGGAAAATATATTGAGAATAAGTAGAGGTAGAAGAACATGTCTCAGGCACTCCCCCCTATGGATAGCAAATTTAATTTTGACACTACCTTTTTTCCCTAGGTTTTCTTTTCTTTTCTTTCTTTCTCTGTCTGCTGTGGCTTTTTTTGTCCTTCAAGTTTGGTCTAATCTTTACATTTCTGACCTCAACACCAACCCTCACTTATTATAGTTCTCTTAGGTTAGGATTACGCAGCTTCCTCTTATAGACGTGAAGACTCACTCACATTTACTAAGGAAACAAGGTACAATGACTACTGTGGTTGCTTAAGAGAGTCTACTTTCAGCAAATAAAACTCTTATCTTATTTAAGTAATCACCCTTGCATCTGGCGAAATTGAAACTGGCAACTAAGTGGCAATTTTTAATGCAAATTATATCATCTGATTAATTAAGAAGTATTAAGTTGTTTTACGTCTGTTTTAAGGACAAAAACTCTCTGCTGTTTGTCTGGATGATAGGAATCTATTCGCGCTTGGCGCTTATGAGCATAGGAATGTTGTCGGTATTTCCACCATAATTAATGAGATGCATGTCTCCGTAAGAATCGCAGCTATCAGATCTGTTAATATTGCAAAGTTCATCATGTTAACAATTCAATCTTAGTGCAACTAATCCTTAGGATCTTGCGGATATGCTTTACCACTTGTAGATCTGCCAAGGGGTATCAATCGAGTCAACGCTAACCGACGAGCGACTATTCAGAACAGAGCTCTTTCAATACCTATTTTCAATTATAACACAGGTATGTAGCCAAAGTCCGTATTGGGTACTTGATTGACGGGTCTGTCAAGAGAAGCTGGGAGAAGCCTGAGCGCTTACTTAAGTACATGTACAACAATGGATTGGTATTGTAGGTATCTAGGCTGCTGTGTTAGCAAGCTCTACCGTCCCGGCGCCCCCCATTTGTCTTCTACGTAACCTATGGCTCTAGCGTACGCCACAGCTGCGCCACGAGTATTTTTCCCAGTCTCAACGCGGTCCGGTTCGGTCTAACTTTAATAACCCTAGTGTTCCTGTTTACCTACCTAGGTGGGTACCTAGTGTACTTAGTTAGGTATCCCCCCTGGTAACGCCGTTGAAAATCAAAACAGACCCATAATCCTCATCATCAATCTCATATAACGGTCCAGGTTAGACTACATAAGGCGTGGACGCCGTTGTAGTCACCATGGCAGTACGAAACCAGCTGTGTTCTATTCTTCTACTTGCTACCCTCGGAGTTACATCTGCATCTCAATTTCAGAAGCCCCTACTACCACAGCAGGAAGTGCTGAGACCCGGTAACGAACATGCAAGACCGTTAGTCGACACCAAGGCTCTGCAGGACAGCATCAAGACCGAGAACCTGGTTTCTCGTTCTCATGATCTCTACGCCATTGCAGAGCTATCGGAACACGAATATGGGCATCCAACCCGCGTCATTAGTAGTGACGGTATGCATTGATTGAACCACTATGGCATCGGTGGTAGCCCATACTGATTCTCTTTACCGCTCTAGGTCATGGTGCCACACTGGATTACATTTATAACGCTCTAGCAAAATTCGGTGACTACTATTCCCTGTCACAACAGCCATTCCCGGCTGTCATGGGCAAAGTCTATGAGTCTCGCTTAGTCATCGGTCATGAAGTGCCCAAGTCTGCTTTGCCGATGTCATTGACTCCTCCGACAGCCGACAAACAGCCTGTACACGGCGATCTAGTGCTCGTAGAGAACGACGGCTGCGCGGCATCTGACTATCCCGCTAGCGTTAGTGGTAATGTTGCCTTCATTCTTCGCGGCAAGTGCTCATTCGGTGCCAAATCTGCCCTTGCTGGAAAGTCAGGGGCTGTCGCCGCTGTTATCTACAATTACGACTCTGGTGACCTTTCCGGTACTCTAGAGAGCCCCACCCCGGATCATGTCGCGACCTTTGGTCTCTCGGGCAAGGAGGCTGGCCCCATTGTCGAGAAGCTGAAAAAGGGGGAAGCAGTCGACGCGATCGCATACATAGATGCTGAGGTCAAGACGATTCAGACGATCAACATAATCGCACAAACCGTCGATGGAGACCCGAACAATTGTGTCATGCTTGGCGCCCATAGCGATAGCGTTGCCGAGGGCCCTGGTATCAATGGTATGTACCAAACGTCTCATCTTGAACTCTTACACCTAGTTTTCTCAAGTACTATATCAAGAATAGCGTTTCGTTTCTGTATTCCCTTGTGTATCATACCTTTTTCTTTGAAAATCAGGCTGTTGCAACGGTCTAACTTTGGATTTGTATACATGGTATTAACATACACGCAGATGATGGCTCTGGCAGCCTGACGTTGCTTGAGGTCGCTACACAGTTGACCAACTTCAGCGTCAACAATTGCGTGCGTTTTGCCTGGTGGGCCGGCGAAGAAGAAGGCCTCCTGGGATCTGATTATTACGTCGAAGTACTGCCGGAAGAAGAAAACTTGAAGATTCGCCTTTTCATGGATTACGACATGATGGGCAGCCCGAATTTCGCGTACCAGGTTTATAATGCCACGAACGCCGTCAACCCATCGGGTTCCGAGCAGCTGAGGGACTTATATGCGGACTGGTACACGGCTCAGGGCCTAAACTATACCTTCATTCCTTTCGATGGGCGAAGCGACTATGAGTACGTTCTTAATACCTTTCCTTATTTCATCTTGCCTTGGCAATTATATCTTCCTACTTCGGATGATCTTGACACGTAAACGCCCAAGATATGGCTTGGTACTCCAGAAATTATCTAGGAAAGAGGGTTTACTAATTCGAGACTGTGTTTAGTGCATTCATCAAGAATGGTATTCCAGGAGGGGGAGTGGCGACAGGCGCAGAAGGCGTAAAAACAGATGAAGAGGAGGTCATGTTTGGCGGCAAAGCTGGCGAATGGTACGACCCTTGCTACCATCAGTTGTGTGATGACGTCGGCAATGTCAACTTGACCGCTTGGTTGGTGAACACCAAGGTTAGTATAAGAACGCCTGTTCTGCCTCTTCTTAATGCGATACTGATCCTCATCGCAGCTTGTTGCGCACTCTGTCGCCACCTTTGCGGTCTCATTCGAGGGCTTCCCTGAGCGATCGGAAACGACAACGACGGGCAAGTATGTACAGGAAACTAAGTATCATGGCCATTATCTAGTCATGTAGCTTCTTTCCAACTAAGTTGTGTTTGTGCTCTCCGACTAGGCCCTCGTTACCCAGTTGACATAATTGCATGTCTCGTATTGTCGCATCATTAGAATTAATCTCCAAGCAGCTCAACCCCTGAATTGAACGCCAAACCAAATTTCAAGCCCTCACACTTGTAATGAATTCCGAGATGACCTTATAGTGAGGTGCCTGATGGTAGAATGTTTCATAGTACACTCTAGCAGAGTTGAATGCCAAAGTCCTAAATCTGCCACAAAAGGCCGCGCATGCTGATGAGTTCTATTTCTCTATTGGGCATTTGGTGGATTAATCGGGTTTTTAGGGTTTATAGTTGTATAATAATGTCACTCACCATGGGCCGGACTTAGTAACACGGTCCCGAGAACACCGAATTAGTAAACTTAATCATCTCTACATCTTTTACATCTTATTGCCCGCGTATGAACTACCTAAAGTCTAGATTGACTAGTTTCTGGTCTTATTAAAATCTAATATAGCCTCAAATTTAAACTATAAATCTAGCATCGGAGTATTGAAATAGGTTGGCAGGGTTCGAAACGCTGTTGTTTAATACAGAATCGAAGCTTAGAGATTTGAAGTCAAGCCATTAGGTGTAGTGAAATGAGCTTTGGTTATTCATACAACCTTGAATGAAACCTGGGAAAACCAGTGGTTCATTGTCCCTTCGTTCAACTCTATCCTATAAAAAGCCCCTACTCTCAAATGGCAGCGTTGCATTGAGCATCCCATCATAAAGCGAGAAAGCATTGAAGTCTGTAAGGAGAAGCTGTGGTGTCAATAGGCTATGGGTATGCTCTTACAAGACTCAACCATCAATAGCGCCACATCTTCTAGGTACACGAATGCACTGTGAACTGTAAATATATCGATTTAGCAAAAGAAATAACGCCTCGGGATTAATGTACCTACCCCTTCTCGTCAGTCTTCAGTTGGCAAGGTCACAGATGTATCTATGTCCTGCCATAATAACGCTGTGGCGACTAAGCTCAGTTGAGTGAGACTAGACTCTTCTGAGGTAATTACCTGTACTTAGCTTTAGAAAGCGAGAACCCTAGAGTTCTCTTGTGGAAAGTAAGAAACTAATTGTGTTGAGCAGGGTGGCAGGTACGCTGCATGGAAGGTAAAAAGCAACACTAGGAGCACAAAAGGAAAGTCTCGCAGCTGAATCCATGACACCTCTCCATCATCTTCACAACTCACTTTTTGGTTTCCCTCCAAGCATCAAATCATCTTTTCAACGCGTCGTTTCGAGCTTCTCCTATCTATCAAAGAGGATTAAGCTAAGAACAATACCGTCTCCTTCAAGTCAGACTTTCAGCTTATTAAGTTAAGATCGATTTTGCCGCAAGGGGTCTTGCGTATACCCAATTCGTAAGCACGAACCGGCCTTCAAAGGCCCCGGAATCGATCATCTGCTTAAAGGTATCCATGCCCTCCCCTATTTATCTATCTTCTCATCTCTTGTTCCCTTTCTCTCTTTAACTACCTCTTTATATCTACCCTGACTCTATTCTGAACGGTTGTGTATATTTTAGGTCACCGGAAACTTCACCTTAGATTCACCTTGAAGATATCACGATGGGATTTTCCAACAGCCTCATTATCACGAGCTTCATTGCTCTAGCTTTTATCTTGGTGCCTTGCAGAAGCTCATTCGCCAAGGCAAACCCATTCACCAGTGCACCTCTGTCCCCTTCTCCGGTGCCTCGGGCTGCGGGTGGTGGCCCGTATATCATAACCCTCGTGAACTCGCACACAGCTGCGATCACGACGCAGCGCGCGCAGAACCTTGCCGTACAGACTGCAGTCAGAGCCGAGAGGGAACAAGCCACTATAGAGCCGCATGGAAGTGCCATCATCGAAGCACCTACAGGGGTAAGCAGATGTTCCCCATGAGAAGCTCCTTTATGGATATATAATGAGCAAATGATCCTGTGTACTCTATTGCGCTTTCTGGAGATTATTGGCTTCCAGAGCATGAAATATACCCGAATTCTTGCTATTTGTACATTGATCACTGACATTGAATCGTATAGTGGGCTGGGCGAGTTGCCGTGCAGGAAGCGGGCTACGATATGTCGGATCGAGACTCGTTGCTTGAGGGGTCCTTCATAGTACAGGAAGATGCAAAGGCTCGAATAACTTTGGATGTCAGCTACGTGTAAGAGACCCTAGCCATGTCCTACTAACTCCTATCTCATTCCTAACAATTATTCTAGAGATGGATTCACATTGCCTATAGTCTGCATATGTAATTCAGTTGTGGTGCTGGGGTGTAATCTCAACTTGCTTGAGATGTGTCCGGTATGTCAATTGACGAGCATTTATATAATAGATCCGTTGTGGCTGACGATTTAACAGGACAAGTACCTACTGAATAACAGGACGTGTATGAATCCTTTTAGGGATGCGCCTCCGCCCGGAGACAGTAATTTCTTTTCGGCTTGTTCACCGATGGCGTACACATATCCAACGGATGATGGGGCGACAATAAGTGTGATCGACGGCTGTGAAGAGAGAATCACTTGTTGCGTTGGGACAAGCTGTCCGCCCCATCCGAAGCAGAAGCTGTGTCCCGGGAAAGCTGACAAGGACAAGGCGGTGCCCTGCGAGAGTGGAAAATAATACACCGTTGATGCAGATACCGAACACACCTACTATTCGAACTAGCCGACGGAGGCCTGGACACCCTCAGAATTCGCGACGCCAGACGCAGCCAGATCTGAGTGAGCACTGACCCCTAATCTCAAGTTGATGCATGGTTTGAGTCTTTCTACTAACGGTTGAGGATAGAGCTAAGCCGGAAAACCAGAAAGCTCTGGCTAGACGCCTGGCTTATACATGAAGAGATCATATCCAGTCTTAATATTTTCGATAGCCACACTCTGTTGCTGCCCCCTTCGGACTCAGACAGCGATATCGATTGGGAGTCAATTAGGGCAGATCGTCGCCCGAATGCTGGCCGACCATCGATGGGAGGTCGGCAGACGTGCTATAGAACGAATCTGTCTACTAGGCCCGGTGACGTTTCTCGACAAAACACAACGAGAATGGATACAAGGTATCCACATGTACTTCATTCTTTCTGGACACTGCGACGATATAAGCACGAGCCCCGCCACCGCCACCGGCGCAACGGGAACCATCACGGAGGAGGACCAGGACGAGGAGGGCACCATCGAGAACAACGACTACGCCTCGTCGATGGACGACCACAGCGTCCGGCGAAACGGCGGCGGTGGCGCGCGGTACAGGACGCTCGCATGCTCCGCGGCGCAGGACGACAAGGTGGTGCGGTACCGCGACCGCATCCTCACGCGGAGCATTGTGTTCGCGTTCGCGCTCGCCTTCGTCCTGCTCGTCGTGGCCGGCATCCAATACGGAGATTCGTCTTGACCTAGTCTTGGACACCCGTGGTGGCACTGGCCGAACACCATCCCCGGAACGTCAAGGAACTTGAAGAATTCTTGCACCTTTTGCCTTATTCGAGGATATTCCTCCCTGGGCGAACAGATCTAGTTCACATCCTGAAGACGGCGTATTTAACTCTGAAGCATAAAATAACCCTAAAGGGCAAACCCTCAGTTATAAAAACTATAGCCCAGAAGCCATTCGAATGGGGAGAACCCCAGCAGGAGGCTTTCCAATCCATTTGCCATAAGATTCAGACGAGATCCATCCGAAATCTTAAATAGGTCTATACCGGTAGCAGAAGTTACCCTATCGAGCCGTATTCGTCATACCTCCACTGGTCTGTCAACACACGGTATTGGACGCCGATATATATGGCAGCAAGCAAAGGCCAACATAAGCTGGCCAGGAGATTACGAGTTTGGCCGCTTTGTTTTCCCTCAGGCCAGTGACGAGTTGGGTCTGGCCCACCCTCCACTGGACAGACAGCTCAACCTGCAGACCATAGAGCGCGGACGTCTGAAGAGCACCTGGCGCGATATATTGGCAGCCGATTTTGAACTCGATAATGTTAAGGCTTTTATATATAACTTTAAACGGGACTGCGTCGGGCGCCTATCGTCTATATTTAACTATATTAACGGGTTTTTTAACCGTAAATAACCCGCTATCGGTTTTTGGTATAACGTATATAGTATATATACCCCGTTTATTAATGCGCTCGCATTTACCCATCCTACATATAAAAACATACCTACGTATAAGTATATATTATATACGCTTAAATTATATAAGTTTGTTTCGAAAAATGCCCGCAACTCTCCGAACCCTTCTAAACGCAACTTTAAAATACCCGTTACAGTCATCAATCACATGCTCAATTGCCATCCCGAGGTCTGTCTACGATATAAGTTGGCAATACTTACTAGGGAACTTAAGGGTTGCCCTGGCTTCCTGGCGTCAAGCGTGACGGTATCGTTCTCAAGTACAGACTTCTTGTCGCTACGTGCCGGCTCCGAGATCAAAACATCATCCAGCGTCTTGAAGGCAAACCCCAAAAGAAGGTGGTGTGGCTTGGTTACTTGGCTTCGCAACGAAAATAGTTTGCCCATTAATTAGCTACTAAGTAGTTAAACTACTACTCTCTTTAATATAACTTTTCCGCAGTCTAATAATTAATTTTTTTTAATACAGTATAATAACAGCAAAGTCAGCACATAAAACTGACTTGAATTAAGCTGAGTTAAAATTCCGGGTAATAAAGAAAACCGAGATATTAATGATACTGGCTCTGGAGATACGCGTTTCGATGACACGGAGTTGTGCTCGTCTCAGTTGGAACAAAGTCCTAGGCTCTTCGCAACCCCCTAACGTTGATAAGAATATTCGTAACAGCGTGGCCTCTTCCGCCACGTCAGCGGCTACTAAGGATTTCTTGTGACGCGCTGTCGTTGGTAGCAAAGAAATCAAACAAGCCATTTTCGAATCGTTGAAGGACGAAATAGCTAACCTTTGTTCGGACCGTGTATTATAAACTTCATATAGTTGTCACTCTGGTTAGTGGGGGATTTGGTGACATGATGTAGAAAGAACCTCCTTGGTAGACTGTAGCTGAGGGCGAGGTACCTACCCCAGAAGCAGAATATATAATAACAGTATGTTTATTTTAACTATTTCATCTTAACGACTTATTGTGATAGTAAAAAATGGGTCTACCGTAGAGGTTTATTTATTTTCGCCAAGCTTTTTCCTGTGCCCTCCGATAAACTTGAATGAGTATTTGAATACCCCCTCTATTGCAAGCTGGGTCTTTGAAATAAACTGCTATAGGTATGTCCTTATCGCAGAACGTAGTGCTAGTATGGGGCGAATCTATAAGAGCGTAATGGTTTATTGGACACACGGTGAAAATAGAAGCGCTGGCGCCCCTGATATATATACTACATGTATGTGAAACTGAGGTGGTTGATATAATCCACATTGTTTGCCCATATGTAAATAGATATCCTCAAGAGGTCTCTAGACCTATTTTCTATCCAATACAACTAATGTTGTTCCTCCGATTCTAACAATGTACAGGTTAATAATGGCGGGTCTCAGCCCTACAGCCCTATCTCAACACACGGGCATGAGTTGCTAGGGGTTCGAGTAAATGTTCCATCAAGAGTTAAGATTCTGCACTGATCGGTATGGGAGGCTCGTCTAGAGCAATCATAAAGTAAGAATGGGGGATCCAGGCACCATTCATCTGGGCTCTATGGTACTCCGGACCGTATCATGCTAGCTGCTGGCTGAGAGTGGCATGATTACAAGACGGGAGGCGGAGCTTTATCAGATCATGAAATTAATTCTTTCGGAAACAACACTATACCTACTGCATTAGCTGGAGTGTCCAACGTCTTGGAGCTCGCCCGTCGATTCTGTAGGAGCATCCCGACTTTCACGGCGTTCAGCACGTCTCGGCCGCCTCCTTATCCAGTAGACACACACAACACAGCTCCAAACCAGAAAGAGGAATCTCAGGCCACTACCCTATGTCAGACTTATTCCTCGTCCTTCGTGCGACGTCTTGTCGTCGCTTACCAGATAATGGTTGTCATTAGAAAAGACAGATAGTCTGCGTCAGCGTAAGGCCATCCCCCGTCAGGTACCTCGCGCTGATAGTCGTCTATCAGGATGAAGAAGACGGAAGGGGCCGCAATGCAGAGCACTAGGATATCCAGGCAAACCAGACACGGAGGCGCGGCACGGGGTATCGTACGCGTCGAGTCGACCAAGGCCGTGATCTCATAGCCGTCGACGATTAATGCTACGACGGCCTAAACACATGTCAGTATGAATGCCCGCTCACATAGGCTCTACTACGCAGCATAGCGCATAGCGTACCGCTGTTATCGTCAGGCCGTGGGTCTTTTCCGGCCAATTCACGCTTTCGTAGACCAGATTGGCGAGCAAGACAACGGAGGCTCCCAGTCCGAGAGCGCGTGCGAATGTGCTCGCCAGTGCGCTCGCCTTGGGGACTCGCGACCGTCGCGGCATCTATACGGTATCAAATAAGAATAGGGATTCCTGAATCGAACAACCTTGCAAGACCGTAGAATCGCGCAAACATCGTGAGATGGTGCTATTTTGTGCTCAGCCCCGGTTGCCTTATTATGCGGCAGCTTTGCTTGGCTCTCGTGTTCTAGAGTTCTGGGCACGATTTGGGGTTCCAAGGGACATCAGATATTAGCCGCTCGGCCGGGCGAAAGCTCTCGTTTCGGCCATCAGCAAAGCTTAAACTACCTTTTTCAATTGAAAAGGGCAGCTGCTCCGAGTAATTCCATATATACTCACATATAGGCGCTATCGTCACTTGTTCATCCCGTCTCGCGATGGTGGGAGTATTTGGCATTAAACCATAGAAGAGATCAGGTTGCGGTCGTCATGGTACATATGTGCGATCATTTCGGTTTGAGGAAGAAATGAATCAAGAAATGCCACGTGAAGCAAGCGTTTGGCAAACTTGTAGCAGCATGAGCCACATGTATGTCGGTGATAGGTGTCATATTCGGATTATACATACATTCTATAAGTAGAGTCCGGCAAGTATGTGTATATTCTCTGATGATGTACATCCAGGTATGGGGTAAACGAAATATGATATGCACATACAGGACTACTCGCAGTACATAATGTCTGTATGTACGCAGGGGGCGGGCCAGGGGGAGTTTGGGTGATACTATCTATACTGTATATATATATATACACATGCACATATAACATACGGACTACCTGCATGGCTATCGTTGTAAAGGGGGACGGGGACGGCATGTACGTAGATCCCTATAGATCAGGTTCCAAGGTTGGGGTACTTGCATAGCTGCACAGGTAAAGATCCCCACTAAGAAGGCAACCTAACTTCCTAGCTGCCTACCCGGGTACAACCTCAGCAATTGATGATATCAATCACTCACCATCCAAACTATACAGTATTTATTTGGTATTGCAAACACCTGGGCCTCTCTTTTCGTTCTTAAATAAACTCTGATATTTTCCGCTCTTACAAATACTTTCCCTCCATATCTCGAAGAGCATACGACGAACACTCCTTCGTTCTGTGAAGGCCCTGACGTTTCCTCGCCACGATGGCGTCGTCGCCAACATCAAGCGCTGGCACACCAGGCGCCGACACACCAAGCGCCGACACGGCTGCGCCCGCTCCCCAGATTCCTGACTATCGCGATCTCCTCGAACGCCCTCCGTTAACCTCATCTTCCGATCCACCCACAGACACTCATCGATGCTTCGTCTGCCTGGTCGATGAATCCCAAGCCTCTCTGCCCCATGACTGGTCTACACCCTGCACATGCTCGTTAGAAGGACACCAAGACTGTCTGCTTGCCTGGGTTACCGATCTTGAAGCTCAGGGAAAAGAGGTCAAATGCCCTGTGTGCAAGTCTCCCATCATCGTCACCGAACGGTGGGATGTCGCCATCCAGTTCAGCAATTATCTGAATCGAAAGTTCTCGAGGTGGTCCCCCAGGATCTTATTGACCTTCATCGCCTCGGGTGCGTTCGTGAGCAGCTCCGTCTATGGAGCTAAGGCCATAGAATGGTTCGCCGGCCCCGAGGCTACCATGGATTTCTTGTTCAAGCCCGACGAAGCCACCCTATTCCAGGTCATGCGCCGAGGAAACCAGTATCGAGGGCCAAGGATAAATTTAATAAGCTTCGCTATACTACCGCTCATTGGTCCGGCACTCGTTCTGAACCGACTGCACCTCGGTGAGGTGGTCATGATCCCGGCTTCGCTCTTGGTAGGCGGCATCATTTGATACTGTGGTCCTGCAAATAGATGCTAACGATTCGCTTTCAGTATGGATCGCTTTTCCATAACCCCAACGAATTCCTCACGTGGCCGCCATCTCCCGAACGGGCATTAGCGTTATATCCTGCGCTCAAGACGGCGTACTTTCAACTGCAGACTTCACTCGCCATAAGACTAGAGAAGAGATGGGAGGCCGCGGCGGCCCGGATGCGGATATCCAACGGCGCAACTGAGCAGGCCCCAGCAACACGAGATCAATATGTGGCGCCGCAACCACAAGCCGAAGCTGAAGGTGGTCATCTCCTCGACTTCGAGATTGACATACAGCTCGGCGGCGGCGGCGATGGGGAAGCCGGTGACAATCCGGCCCAGGCGCGCCGAAATCGAGCATTGGACGCAGCTGGCAAGTCGCCAATCAACTTCTTAGCCGGGACGCTGCTCTTCCCCGGCGTATGCTATGGAATGGGCGAGTTGCTGCGACTCGCACTACCGTCACGATTTGTCACGCGTCCTGCTTTCGGTCCCAGTACGGGCCTACTACAGGAGAGATGGGGCCGGAGCTTGGTCGGTGGGTGTCTCTTCGTTGTACTGAAAGATGCCTTCTTTCTATATGTTAAGTACAGAAAAATGATGAATCGGTCATCGAGGAGAATCAAAAACGCGGAAAACCGGCCCCCGGGGCGTTAAAAGGCATGGAACGAGACGAATACCTAATGAAACGGTAGTCTTGGTGATTACGGGTGCGGCGTTGATGGTGGCATAGCGAACACCACTTACTTGGGCTAGGTTTAGAGCTATGCTATTACACAGAATGTCGTTCTAAAGTGCTAGGATAGGCAGATGATGCTTCAAGGTTAGACATGCTACTCCGTATGACAGCGTTCTGTAATTTTAAAACGGCCATTAGTAACCCTCGGCTCAAGTATGAGTCGTTTTTCCAACATATGCATATATGCTCCGTGCTGTTTAGTTCTATATGTATGCACATTAATCTCTACAGTCTAGTTTAGGGACTGAAGTTGCTTGATGGGCTTCGGGCTGTATACCAAGGCTGCGAAATGATAAGGTTGGATCGCAACGTGTCATCACCGTCAGTCTTAACAAGCTTGCACGTCAGCGGAAAGAAATATAAGCGCATTTTTGCCAAGTGGCACGGCACGAGGATAGTAAACACTATATATTAAGTACTTAAGTAGGTAGCAGAACTCATACATACTCCCACGATCCAGTCACTCGTAAAGTAAACGCTTCGTTCCAAGATTCCGTAACTCGTCGTTCGTAGAATCCTCTATTTAATTTTCATTCGGCGAGCCGCCTCTTAAGTCTAAGATAGGTCACAACAACACAACAACAACAACAATCACCACCACCACCATCACCACAACCCCAACCAGTCACGACCATCATCAGCTTAGCTCAATCCCAGTCCCAATCCCAACCCCAACCCACACTTCCCAGAACAGGTAACATACCATGCCCCCGCGCACTCGCACACCCACAGCACCCCGCCATGACGGCCCTATCTTCACGCGCCCCTTCCCCGCGGCTGTCACCTACGACCTCTCGGTGCGCGACCAGGCCACCATCACCGTGCCCGCCGGCTCGACCTGGACCTCGGGCCGCCACTGGCACGCCACGCACACCGAGTACCTGCAGGTAGAGCGCGGGCGCGCCGAGATCACGGTCGGCGACACCGCGCGCGCCGCCGTCGAACCGGGAGAGGGGGTCGTCACGGTGCCGCGGGGTGTCGCGCACGAGTGGCGGCGCTGGAGGTCGCTTTCTCCTGCTAGTAGCACCACTGCTGCTGCTGATGATGAGGATCTCGTGGTCCGCGAGTGGACGGAGCCGCGCGACGGCGAGAAGGAGGCCTTCTTCCGCGCGCTCAACGCGCTCGTGCTCGAGGCGGCGGCCGCGGGCCTGCGGAGCTGGCGCGCGCGCACGCTGGGGCTCGAGCTCGCGGCCGTGTGTTGGCGGTTCGACAATTGGCCGGTTGTTCTGGGGGGCTCGTGGTGGCCTGCCTGGGCGCATGTGGTGGCGACGCGCGCGGTACTGGGGGCGCGAGTCGTGTTGGGGTGGGTGTTGGGGTGTCGGGGGCTTAGTTTGTGAGGGTGGGATGCGGAGGGTAAGTAGGGGGAGGGGGTTGAGAGGAGGGTAGAGAATCGGACTCGGTCGTGAAATTGATGTGTTATTGTCGAACCCCCGCACGTGGATGATAATAAGGCCGTGGATGATTTGCCATGAGGATTGAGGCGCAAGAGGCGTAATCGGTAATTAGCACTATGGGAATCGAGGGATGGTGCGTATAAGGCATTCTAGCAAACAAACATTCAGCGCTGAGTTGTGAGAGGCGTGGAGGTCATGGGCGACACCGGTATGAGGGCCCGGTTTAGCTCAACCACGCTAATCCGAGGGCATCCCTCCGCTGCCTGGAAAGCACTCAGGGTTCGATCTCCGGACGAACCATCGCCTCGCTAGCAAATTTTTTTTTCTCTTCTCTTTTTTTCAAAGACTCGTGGCGAGTTTTTTTTTCCAGGGGGAGTGAAGTTATGGTGCCTACTTACGCAGAGTGCGGTTTGAGGTTGGGCAGCCGGCATCTTAGTCGAGGAGGTTATTAATGAAACGCACGTTGAGAAGAGACAGCGGCCTAGTCAGCGCTTTTCACTGAGAGAAGGCGACAAGGTTGTTCATCATATACAAAAATGCCGAAAACGCCGTAATATACAATATGATGAAGTTCAGATAAACTATGCTGCGATATCTGGGAACCCATTCGCTGCGGGACTTGGTTTCACGTTGGCGGGCAACCACTCATCGTCCGTGAGGACCAGCAGCGATTCCTCATCCTTCTCCATTGCGTTGCTTGCTCCGTCGCCAGAAGCGACGTTGTCTCGCTTATCCGTCTTCCACTCGCCAGTGGCGGGGTCATACTCGAGGAGATACAAAGTCTGTCCATCGCCCTCGCCGCGGTATTCATACGTAAGATTCAGGTTAGGCTCGCCGTAGTGTCCCATGAACTCGAGCTCAAGCTCCAACTCCGTCCCGGGAGCTATACCGCTGCGGAAGTGGATGACAAATGGCTCGGAACGAGCCACGCGCCTGTTGTACGCAAGCTTGACCGAGCGGATGAAAGTGGCCGGTGTGCCGTCCACATCGACGCCCTGGACTGTCAACTGATGCCGCTCGTCGCCCGTCAGCTCCATCTCAACCAACAGGCGGCGGCGGAGAATGAATGATGGGATCGGGAGATCGAGTTTGTCCATAACTCGCATCATCAAATCGTCCGCTCTCGAATAAATGCGCAGATCGGAGAGCTTGTCCAGCGGCGTACTCTGAAGGTTACAGATGGCGAGTTTGGCACCTCGCTTTTTGCCGACGGTCTCGGGGATCTCACACGCCGGCGGTATGGTGAGGGAAGAGCCTAGTGCAAGGCAAAGATCGGCCTTAGCGGCATGCTCTCTGGCAAGCTCGAGAGGCCGAGCATCTAGAAACTCCCCGAAGTTTATGATAGTGTCTAGCAGGACGCCACCACAGCGGGCACATTTCCTGCCTGTGCGATGGTCATGTACGGTCTTGTCGTAAGAAGCAACAGCTCGAAAGTCTAGCCAGCGACGTAAGGACAACGTCATGTCACGCCTAAGTAGTCGTAATACATACCGCGAATATACTCTTTTCCGCAGTCCTTGCAATACTCACGATTGCTGTTCCCATGTAGTTCAGATATCCTTTCCTGAAAAGACCAGAAACAATTAATGCAATTGCATCAATAAGGATCTAGTAGACGCACCGGTGGTATTCCACTCTTCCTGTGCAGTCCATCACAGTTTTGGCTGACAAGATATTTCAAGATGCCCCGGTTTTGCAACTCGACAAGCGCCATGTGCGTAGGCGTCGGGATAGCTTGCAAGGTGCTGACAGCCTTGGTGTGCTGTTTCCCCTGGGCCCTGAGCGTCCAGACGCCTTCGGGGCCTCGAAAGTCGGGAATTCCTGTGACCGTTCAGACCAGGTTTTCTGCTGTCTGTCGTCGCGGCGAGAATGATGGAACTGACCGGCAGAAGTAGATACACCTGCTCCGGTGAAAGCGATAAAATGCTTGCTTTTCTTGATCTGCTTTACGAGGGCCTCGGCCTTTCGATCGACTGCCTCGGGGGACTCATGGCGTTCCTCTTCAGCTACTTTGGGCGCGGTGTTGGCCATCTTGGTAGGAAGGTGATGTTTATGAGGGATTAGAGATGAATGAAACGCGAGACGCGAGACTCCCTATGTGGAAATGCTGATGCCAAGGACATCGATGCGAGAGTATTTATACCGAGACGGGTAAACACGACACCACGTGATTCAGTTTCTGCAAGACTCGTATGCCATCGGCCCCCAAGCGTAGCTAGGCAGCAAAGAGCAAGCGGAGACCAAGACTATTTGCCAGGTCCCGATTTCTTTAGTCATAATGCTACATGGTCGATATCTGCTGGGCAGTTGTAATCAATGATAGGGAGTATTGCCCTTGCGATCGAAAACCGAAGCGGGTTTCCACATGAGTAGTAGGAAGACATGGAGAGAGGATTACGAAACCTGGCGGGTTGCGGATGAATAAGTTGATGATGCTATCTTGCTACTATTTTCGACTCCGCGACAGGTGTTGGTTTATACGGGTTAAGTGCAAAATCCGATGATTCCGCGCGGTCGACGCCCTTGAAGTTTAGGGCATAACAGCGCTTAGCTAGCCTCTATTGTGTCAATTGATTCGCCTTGTCACTTAGGTAAGTCCTAGGGGTTATGGGGATATTGCACTATACCGCCAGAGCTTCAGCCGTTCAGATTCGCAGTACTTATAATAACCGATTAACGCAGTTAGGGATCTTTCTCTCTTAAGCACCAGTTTGGTCGTATCTTCTTGACGATTAGCTATGGTGGACTGATCGTTCGAATATCATTGAAAGACTTACGTAGAGTCCTCCCTCGTACTATTGAGTAGTGGGTTTGTTTCGATCCATGACTTTTAGGATATTTTCGACAGACTCCTCCACCGTCCCGCTCACGTCAAGAGTTTCCGTTACCAGATTAACCCCTGACAGATCTGCTCCTTGATCCCCAGGCATCGCCAATATGTGTGTATCAATCAATTGGCGCAGAATTTCGGGGTCTGTCAATTTAGTCTTCTTGCCTTGGACACGCTCTGCGCTCGTTGCTCTCTTTTCAAGTTCGCCGTAACAGCAGTGAACGTTAACCCAGTAGAGTGGCGCTCCAGTGTCCCGGACGATATCGATGCTATGTACAATACGAAATTAGTAAGTGCTCGTTTAGAGACCTTTGGGTGCCCCAAGTCAAGTTTCAGGAGTCCCAGATCTGGAGACATTTCGAGTGGGCAGACACCGCTCTAAAAAGTAAGATTATAGGAAAGAAGCGATCCCGAGAGACTTACTGCTCCTCGAGGACTTGACGATCTGTGTCATTATCCGCGAGACACGCGGTCATCAAGACCAGGTAACCCTCTTTAACAAGTTCTCTCATTGAAGAGAAGAAGAGCTTGCGCACCTCCCTCCGCAAGCGATGATGGGCGGGTCCTCTGTCGGGATACAGAGCTTGCACCGGGTCGATCAAGAGGTGATTGTCCACGAGACGCGTTTCTCGGTCATGGCATTGAGTCTGAATATGTCGTAGAAGGGTATATTTTCCGGATCCCGGGAAGCCGTTGAGTACGAGCACCCCCCTGCTTTGACAGCTGTGCGCTGCCTGTTGATGTTGCTGCATTGAACATAGATGAGAGTGAATGTGATAACCTGACGTTTCGAAGTAAGTTACGCCCTTTAAAGTAGCAAACCTTCAGACCCTGATCTAGCCACAGTGAGTCATTCGATCTCATATAAGCCACAAGTGCCGCCAACTAAGTTAGAATTAGGTTTGATTCCCGGCAGTGCTATTGGTATTAACTTTGTTAGCTCAATTATTGGAATAATCCAGAGAAGTCGAGAGTAATGGTTATCAATTAAAGATGAACTAGATGATGACAAATTCGGTTGTTGCAACACATACAGCAGATGTCGCCAGCAGAATCTGTACAATGAGGCCCCAGCCAATCCAACGTAACAGCCGAACGCCGCAATTGCAATGGAATCAGAGGTATAGTCGCACGAGACAAATATCCATAAGATATGGTATGTAACACATGCATACAGAATTAGGAGCGTGCCTTCGTTCTGTTTCAAGGTTGTGTTGCCAGCAATAATACACCAAGTTGGGTATACACATCAATAGAATTTGTCGAAGGTCGATTCAGTCAATACACCAAATCATGTGCTTATTTTCATCCGTCGAGATGTATTTCTGGGATTCACCGTGCTGTCTGATGAATTAGTGTTACTCCAGTGAATACAATACCGATCTCTGATTTGGGCCGGATCTGGTTGAAGTTTCTATGTATATATATGACTTGTTGAGCTCCCCGATAACTATTAATATTCTTGCCCATCATCAGAATGAGCTAAGACGGTATTAAGAATTTTGTAGAGCCCGTATACACATATACAGAAACCTATTAGTCAACGTCCTAATATTTTACCTATACACCATGGCCTATAACGGCACAATGGCTCCCAACGGTACTGACGACTATTTCCTCGGTGACCGACCTACGGACGAAGTATTAGAGTTCTTTAACCAAGTAGTACAACTAGGGACCTCCTTCAAGGGATCTAATCAGGTTATATCCGAACCAACTCGCACTCCGAACGACATTGCATTCCAGCCAATACCAAACGAGGGTGTCTCGCTATCTCAACTCCTAGATCATTTCAAGGACTTGGCCCAGAAGAGTAGTAATTGGGGTTCACCCACCTTCCTAGGCTTCCCCGACTCGGGCAATAGCATCCCAGGTCTCGGTGCGTCTCTTCTGGTGCCGCTTTGAACCAGAACTTGGCCAACCAAGACATATGTGCCCCGGAAGCCACTTTCGTAGAGATGGAAGTGGTACATTGGCTAAGGGAAATACTCGGATGCTCAGTTCCTCCGAAGTATATGTCATCGGCAGGCATCGGAGGCATCTTAACGTTGGGGGGATGCCTGTCGAATACGATTGCTTTGGTAGCTGCACGGGAGAAGCTATTTCCTCAGTCTTCAGAGGGACTCCCTGTACTTCCGAAGCGAGTTCGTGTCTTAGTACCCGACGCCATTGAGCATTACTCTATCCGCTCTGCGATGTCTTGGCTCGGTCTGGGACAACAAAACGTGGTCCGGATCCCAGTCAACGATAAATTTCGCATGGACTTGGAATATTTGAAGAAAATTATCAATGGCGAAAGGAGATCGGGTAACTATATTCTAGCTTGTGTTGCCTACGCTGGCGATTCACGGAGCATGAATATTGAAGACCTTGATCCTCTAGCCGCAGTGCTCGCGGAGAGAGATGTCTGGTTCCACGTCGATGCATGCCATGGAAGCCAGTTGGCTTTCTCTTACAAGTATCGCGACAGACTTCGTGGGATCGAGAAGGCAGACTCTATTACCATCGACCCTCACAAAGTCTTGTGGCTACCCTATACTTGTTCCTTCGTCTTGTTCAAGGATCCGAAAGCTTTAGCTGAAATATCAACAAATTCTGACCTGATTTTGAAGACACAGTGGTCATTAGGTCAGGTTACCCCATTCATTGGGTCAAAAGCCTTCGACGCCCTGAAAATATGGGCTACAATTAAGTTTTTTGGGCAAGACAAACTCTCAGAACTAATCGATCAACGTCTCGAGCTTACAGCATGGATTCAACAGGATGTCAATCGGCGAGGCGACTTAGTGCTGCTCCACTCAACAGATATCAATTCCTGCATCATGGCATTCATTCCGAGTGGTTTACAAAAGCACTATACGGAGCTATCACGTACTATCTCTTACCCTGATCTCGAGAAGCTGAACGAGATAAACTACCGGATCAAAGAGATCATCAGGGCGGATGGTACATACTACATCCATGGATTCATGCTTAAAAGCTGCCCGCATGCCCTTATCGAGCCCCAGAGACCTGTTTATGTTCTTCGAACAATGAACGGCAACCCTAGGACAACCACAGGCCATGTCAAGCGACTTCTGGACCGAGTTGAAGAACTTGGTTGGACACAATTTGGAGATAGCAAATACCAATTGCTATCACCGATTAACAAGCCGAATATCCGGTCACAGGTCATCACAAAATTGGATATCCTCCTAGAAGAAGCGCTGGGACAAACTGAGTATGCCGCTGTACTATACGGCTCTTCAGCCACCTACGAATCGGTAATTTTGTCAGACATTGACCTAATGGTATTCGTGCCGGACTTAGTTGCTTCGGATATGAGTATCCGAAAAGCCTTGCAAGCAGTTTTCCTATCAGTCATGGCCGAAGCAGGTGTGTTGATAGATGCCGAAGTTCCATTCGACCGAAAACTCGTCATTTCGAGCTCCTTCGCTCTCAAAGCTGCAGGGGGAAAAGGCATCAAAATAGTAGATGGCAGAATCACCAGCATCCTGAAAACCCCACAATATCTAGCATCTGACGAGATGCTGGAGCGCTTGATCTTGAACGTGCTAACCACACCTTCGAGGGTGATATCGGGGAGTACTACTATGCTCACGGACCTAACGGTGCGAGCGGAAGACACCTTAGTTCGTATCATTGCGCAAGCCAACCCCGGTGAACTTTCTCGCGACGCAATCAGTGCTCTCGATGCGCAGAAATTTGTACGACTGGCAATGTCTGACGGCAGACGGAGTGGAGAGGACTACTTGGGCTACAAGAACAGGGATGTAGTGGCCCTGAATCTGAATAATGTTTTTATGAATGTTCTTCAGAGGTCTCAGCATACTTATAATTGCCAGAAGGAATCTTGAGGATCCTGTTTGGTTCTGGATATGGAACTAGATTCCAAGCGCGGACGGTACCGGAGGTAACATTGATAATATATTAGATCTTAATACTGAGAAATGTCTTCTAGCTTACCTTATAGATACATGTGATCATTATTTGGTTAATTCAATTCCATGCAACTACTATTACTGCCCCTTATCTAAGTATATAGTAATCGGTAGTACTCTACATAGAACTTCAGACGAATAGCTTGAATCCGCCGGGAAAACCCTTCTGAAAGATGCCCTCAGGGTCGTACTTCTTACTGACTTCCTGGAGTAGTCTTTTATTCTCCGGTCCGTACGAGCTGATCGGGTCCTGGAAGCTGAAGGCATAATTCATGTATTTGTAGGCAACAGCTAGGCCTCGCACTGCAGAGTCGGCTTCTGTTTTGTTGAGCAATGCCTTTCCTACACCGATAAGTTGACTATCGTCGTTCTTGTTCTTTCAGTTCATCAGCACAAGAATGGAAACTAACGGACCCGTGGCAGGGGTTAAGCCCGTGACATTGGCCTGAGGCATCTTTGGAAACGTTACGGCTCGAAAAGGATTCAAGAACGGCTGGCAATTGACTTCAATTCAACTATTGTCTGGTATTATTTTGGTAAAGAAGGTAAATCGAAACTCCAATATCTCTACAACGATCTGAACTTCATCTAGGTCTACCCCCAGGTAAAGGTCGGATCTCACTGAGTGAACACCAACCATCATATGACAGAGACATGTGTGGTAGATGTGCTTGGCGAAAATATACGAATGGCGATGTTCGTACAATAAACTTTCGTTGAGTGAGTAAACTAAAATAACTCTTCATACAATAAATGAGGATTTTCAAGCAGTGGCACCTAATATCTTCCAGTGAGACCTCGAGCTGGATGCATAGGTCGTGTGAGCTTTCCACACTACCTGTTCCGGAGTATTCATCCTAAGTACATAGAAAGCGCTATATTCTCCTATTCCACAGTAATAGTAGCGGTTCCACTGCTGCTAATTCCGTTAGCAGTGTATCCTTCCGTTGCAACTATCATGTAGTCATGATTTCCTAATTTCAATCCAGCTTTCGCCCATTCATCATAGTGTCTCTGCGTAGTGATCGTTCCATTGATTCGCGTCTCTGTACGGACAGACCAAAACTGCTGAAAGGTCCTCGTGCCCTCAATGGAAGGCTTCTGAACACGCGTGCTTTCGAAAATCTCGTACGACCCCTCTTCGAAGGTGAAGTTTCCCTTGGAAGTCCACGGCTCGTTGGGAGTAAGATCTCCGTGAGACTCCACTACATAGTATTCAATCAGGGGATTTCTCGTCCAGCCGTACAGAGCAAGATAACTGGGGCCCTCAGGCTCGTATGTCCCAGAATACTTGACAGCTCTAATTGATATATTTAGTAACGATGGAACTTGTTAACACTAGTATGGGATTAACCCGTTGGAATTCAACTCACCTGGATCCGCCATAACTCCATCCCTTTCCGCAGACGAAGCCGCCATTGCCAGACCACGTCACGCTGTACTGGCCTCCAGCTTGGTTAGAACACTGGAAGTTGCCGCCGCCCTCTGACCAGAACGAATAGTAGTAGCCACCTTGGCGCGCTTGGAGGTCCGCAGTTGTTATCACATCGCTGGTCTGGATGGGTTCTGCAAGGGCTGAGAATACCCCTGAACACAGAAAGGCTGCGAGAAGTGAGAAGTTGCGCATGATGATAGGCATGGGTATCAACCTCGAAGTTGCGTTTCCTGAGAAGGGCCACCTGATAGTTATATACTTAGTCGCAGATGATGATTTACAGATTTTCAGGTCCCTGCGAGGGACCTTGTTTAGCCTGAAGGCCATATGGGATGGAGACTGGGTGGTATTCCTGGTCGCCGGTGACACGCGGATAAGATTGGCGAATAGATTAAAAATGTAACAACCGCTTCATGACGACCTGGGGAAGTTTCCGGGGTTTGCCACTCTCAAGCTTGATCTGACTACTATGCCAAGATGAACAACCACTTTATATTAGATCACATACGAGTCCATTAACCGAACCCCGCAAATTTGACCACCGGAATAGAGACAGGGTCCAGAATGTTCAATCTTGGGGCAACCGACTATATCTTGAGGTAAGGTTCTCTCCAGATTAATATGTAAGGCGTTGTCCAGACCCGCCCAGGTCTAGCTAATATATCGTTACACTAATATGAAGCTATTCCCGGTCTTGGCAAACCATGTTATTGGAACTTTTTGGGATATAACAGCCTTTTAAGACATAGTCGTCCTAGATGCATAGTGATGACCTCATTGTGTAGTACAAACCGCTTCCTGAAATTTGACAAAGCCTCCTTGAATGGCGGATGACTAGTTCGTGGCGGCTTAGTTACAATGAGAAAATTCACCTACTCTTCCTCATTACGAGTTTGCAATAAATTTCTACAAGAATCGCAAGATACAGTTCCTATTTCTTCCCTAACTCACTGTTGCATCCTAGGCAATCTTCGGCCCGGCATGGTAATAATTCTGTATTTAGTTACACAACTACTACTACGGAAACTTATTGAGAACATGGGCACGATTTTGAAGACCGGAAACAACATTCACCTCCTACACTCTAAATCCGCCGGGGTTAGATTGTCTTGCGTCTTAACTTGCTCGCTGCCTCAGATGCGCTATTTAAAAAGTCCCCTGATTCCTTCTATAGGCGATCTGATATAGTAGGTACACTGTGACTTGCTGACTGACGATCCTCACGATTCTGAATGTTGTAATCTGACCAGATTTGTTGTAAGATGGTCTGATTAATGTCCATGGTTGGTGCTTAGTTCAGGTGGTCAGACTTGCCAAAAGTTGGTCCAATCAAGACTCAGGGGCGACGGCACAACATCATCGTAGTTGACAATGAGTAAGATAGGTTTCCGCCCTGGGACATGTTATTGTGGGCTATAGCCTTCGGCACTGACTACGAGCCAGAAATCATATGGCTTTTTTACGACTCGAAGGGCGCACGACGCTGGCGTCATATACTACCCTATGCTGACCATCCCGTATGTTTGCGGCACCAACTGTTGTAACACAATTAACTCAGAACCTTGTTAATAACCGCCACGGCTAGGTATTTAAGCAGATAAGGGACCAGTAGTTTGGAGAAGCACGCTCGACTACATCGAAGAAGTCACAACACACTCCTATCTACTGTCTTATCGTCCTAACCAAACCACTTGAATCAATATGAAGGTCTTCGTTACGATCCTGACCCTCCTGGCCGGATTCGCCATGGCAAGCCCAGCAAAAGATGCCAAGTTAGAAGCACGACAGGACTGCGATACGTGCCCGTGCTCGTCTTCAGATGCTTGTACTGTAAGTTATTCCCCGGTACGGTTTCCGGCTGTAGATAGAAATATGCTAAGTTTGTTGTCCTAGCCTATCGTAAGTTTATACCACGATGTTGATCCGAGTGACTGCTAGCAGAATACTAACTCAGCTGGTGGCTCAAGTGTTGCCAGGTAAGTTCTAATACTGTGGAAATAGTAATACCTATCTTGTTGCTTCATTTGCTGATGGTCTTGCAAAGTGAATCGAAAGTCACTTCAATGGATGTCTCGTGGAAGTTTGGATGGTCGTTGTATGGAGTTCTCCACTGGAGTTTAAGCTCGGCCGACCAGAAAAGGGTTCCTGTCGTTACGGTTATAGTTTGAGAATACCATCTCTCAATGCTATCCTTGCAGCGCTGCTGGCACAATCATTCACGAAACTAGATAGAGGGTAAATCTATCACTTCCAATGCCCAAGCTAGCACCATATGCAGAAAGCCCGTGACAAACACTTAGCTTTGTTGAAACGCCGACTACATATGTTCATGGGGTCAATTTTAGAAGCGTTTCTTCGATTTGTAGGCATAACGTTATCTGTTAACCTTGCTCATTTGTCTTGATAACCCCCCCAGTTCTCAGCCATCTACTACTACATAATAGCAAAGAATTATATATATTTAAATCATATAATGGCCTATTAAACCTATTTTTCAATCTCTTGTGAGCTTCAAGTTATACCTGGCTGGGCTTCTGTTACTCGTACTTGGCAGCACTTTCAACAGTTGAAATATCTAATGAGATTACTTTGAATCACATGTTTGTAATATTGTAATTGTCAGCAAAAATAACAAAGACGTATGGCGAAAATGAGGCTGTGGAGACCGATGAGGTTGTAATAGAGATCCAGGAGGTTGTGGAGGTTGACGAGTGTGTCGTGATTGGGTGGGTTGAAATATCTAATAGGTACGTTATGACAATTTATACAAAGCTTCACTTTTTGCAATGGTTCAGAGGCAGGAACCGTAGGATTATTAGTGTATAGAGGTTATTCTTAGCAGATGGTCTACTTTTTCTTTGCGTACAACTCATACGAAAACTAAAGTACCCCTTATGTTCCCTGCTATTATATGGCTCTCCACGCAGTAGGCGCTTTATTCATTAAAGCGCAACGCCCTTTACGGCATTCCGACGAAGCAGCCATCGCTAGTTTAGTTCGCGATATCGCTTCCAACAGCTTACGTAATATACCCAGAAGGGTTCTTGAACCACAGCTTTTCTGAGTTTGCGGTATACAATTTGGTTACCTGATAATAGCGTAAAGGAACTGTTTCAACCACCTTTTCGGGATAGTTGATATAATTAATCATGATTCTGAAGGGAAATATTAACATCTATGAGGAATATCGAAGAGAGACATACGATATTTTTATGTTCTCTAAACGTAGTACCTAGCATCTGATGGATCATATTGAAGAGAACATAATCTGCCCCAGAAACCATGGCCTTTCATGAGTTGGTGAGATGTTCTGTAGGGCCGAGATGTCCTATGGAGCGTCACCTGTGCTTCGTGGGGTTGAGTGGAGCAAGCTGACGACGCACAGCAGGGTGTTGTAACACATCTATTATCTTATCTGATGGGCTGGCTACCTGCATCAGTGTTCTGTCGTTTACTTAATAATAAGACGCAAATTCCGTCATTAGTCCTTCCTATGCAGAAAATTTACAACTTTGTTTCTAGTCAAGTTGATTTAACGCATAAACCTAGTTAATGAAGTTGTGACTTATTAGACAGGCTAGTGTGAACGACAAACGCCTTGTCTCCCCTGTCGGCCTTTTATCAAACCTTAGTCGTGGGAACTATCGCCACCATTAGGATTAAGTTAGCTTTCGCAGAGAAGCCAAAATGTATTCACACTTCCTAGTCGGCCTCTTTGCCGCAACTTTTGCCCTAGGATCGGCCCGCGCTGCTGAAAGTCTCGCACCTAGCGAGATAATGGCGCGTCGTCGGGGTCCCGAGATCTTTAATGCCGTGACTCATGCGATGCGCCAATGGGGATCGTCGCTCCACCACAATGGAATGTCGTTTTTCCTAGCGACCGTTCCTGAGGGTGTGCTTCTTCACCACGGAAACAACAATTCGGAGTCGCCAACCGAGCCAGACTGGTTGGCGTACGAAATTGAACACGCCGAGGGCTTCGCCCGCGGCCGACATGGACCACCTCCGGGCAAGGGTAGACCGAAGGATGGCCAGATGGTGCCACAGTTCAACTTAGGGGGGAGGGACACGAAATATCACCCAGAATACCTACAAGAAGACGAGGATAACGAGACCCAAGGGTACTTGCACGTTTACAGAACATCTCGGCCTTTACAATTCCTGTATATTGACGGTATGTCAGGTGGGAAGACCGCAATGGGAACGCTGGACTCGCAAGACTACTTGCTCAGAGGGAATAACTCGTCACTTGAAGAGGAGTTGCCGTGGGATAGATCGGTGCTTGGAAGTAAGCCACCTTCTAGGAAAGGAGGAGGACCGATGGGCGAGCGGCAACGCGCCGAAGAGCTGTGCGAGCTCTGCCGGGAGTGGGGCTTGCAAGGTGTTATTCGAATGGAGGCTGGGTTCGAAATCATCAAATGCGACTTCTCAGATGGGCTTGAAGAGATCCAGGCCTTACAACGCCCTAATAATACCGGCGACCATGGTCCTGGGATGGGATCTCTGGAAGTTATCCGGGGATTAGCGGAACGGTATCAAGGCATCGGAGCCCATCGAACAGTTGTTGATTTTAGCTCGATGGTGTCAGCCTTCTTCTTTCCCGTCAACCTTACCAATTCTGACCAACAGCGCCCTGACCTGCCTAGACTCACCTCGACCTCCCAAGCTGAGCTAGCTGGCATCAGATCTTATCTAACTAGTGTCATCCATGAACGGCTTGACCAACCTCAACGGTCGATTGATTGGCAAGATGTTGCGGACATGATCGTAGGACGGTATGCAGACCGGATCCAGTACATGGCCGAGGAAGTCGACTCCATCGACACGATGGCGAGGGAGGTGAACTTCCTCCTAACGCTGTTCATCGACCATTCCAAGAAACACCCCGATATCGGCGTCGGAATCGACCGCTGCAGTAATTTCTATCTCCGATCGATAAAACCCCAGACCGAGGCGGATCGCCTGATACTCGAAGCTTTCGCGGTCGTCACGCACCATATATGCGCGACCCTATTCCGCATCCGCGATCACGTGGTGGCCGATCCGACTCCGGACCAGCTGTCCCTTGCAGCATCGACCAGCGCGTTGAGGTCATTGATGGACTTCCTGGAGTGGACTCGGTTCAAGCGCTGCCCGCCATGCGACCTAGGCTCGGTCTGCACGATCCCCATGTGGCCGATGGGTACCGTGGAGCAATATCGTACGCCTCGCTGCACGAACGGGACTAACGCATTCGACGGCGACAGCTACTGGGGAATTCGGCCGGGACCGCCGGGCGATGGGCGGAGGCGGCAGCCTCTAGAGACGGTGTGATGAAAGAGGCTGGCGTTTTTTATCACACCGTCTGTTGCTAGAGGCTGGTTGGCTGTGAGAGGTCTGAGAATACGATGGCTATGTATGCAAGGCAGTCCGAATCACGGAACCCACATTCTAGAGCTTATAAACACTAGAAGTATCTTAGAGGCGTGGGAAATCGGTCATCGTATTGCGCGTAGAATAGACTCGCGCGTATACACATACGTATACATATTTTTACACATACACCATTGTCAGTATTTCTAGTTGAGGGTTCTTGGGCTGAGGCTGAGGCTGATAGTACGACGACTTATACCGACTTTGCGAACAAGACTATTACTGCTTCATGCAACGAACTCTGAGTCATCAACATGTCAGTATCTTAATGATAACATGACTGCACGCATATTGCTAGCGTCCGTGTAACATGCGATTTCAGTGTGAGACTAATAGGCTATACCTACGTGGCGTGGCACCGAATCTGACCGACATTCCTAATGTCACGATGATTTGGGAGATTCTCATGGTTGCTCGTTTCAAAACCAGGAGAAACAAAAGGAAAAGAAAAACCCCTTACCAAATTGTGTCTTGATAATACTTATGTGGTCCGGTGAGCGGACCGGTCTGCAGTCTAGTTGAGAAGCGCTTGGAGATGGTCTGGAATTGAAGACCGGATATGAAGCCGTAACCGAGCTGCCGAGATAGCTGCGCGTAAATGCAGCCAAGTGCTGGATCCCATTGGAGGGTATATCAGATATGCATGTAAGATCCTCCTCCTGTGAGTGTTGAAGTACGTAGATACGCTAAACTACCAACGTTCAAGTGGCTGATGCGGCAACGCCTCTTGCAGCTGTAGATTTGAGACAGCAGATGAGTGGTGCATGTATGTGATAAGTTATGTAAGTACCTACTTATATTGACTATAGGTGGGGGAACCTGTGTACATATGTGTGTCGGAGAATTGGTCGTGTCTAGCCTTGGTGCTACTGTACTACGTATGTACATGTAGTATACAGATCTGGAATTGGAGTTGGTTTATTAACCACACTGTCCCTCAACACTCCGTTTCTTCACGTAGTACCGTGCAAATACATGCTTGCCGCCGTCCTCCTGAAGGTATCTCTACCGGCCCACTGAGTTAATGGTCATTGGCAATCCACCTGGCTGGGTCTCATATTTGATTTTGATTTCTTCCGCCTATTCCCAGGAGTTTCATTCTATTTCCCAACTAAATCCTCATGATGATGAATACATTTACCCAACCTCATCGCTTCAAAAGCTGACGACAGACAGGCCCATCCACTAACACTTGTCTTGTATCGATCTCGTGTCGACACGTGTTCAGGAGTAAGAGGCACTCCAAATTCGGCAATGCCACTATAGGACGGGAAAGCTTGAACAATCTGCAGCCAACGCGGCAAAGTGGTTTCACTTGGTCTACCAACATGAATAAATGAGCGAGTCGTCGCTGGTCGTCTTACGACAGCACCTTGATGGAAAAGTCGTGTTACCATTCACACGGTCGAGAGGAATCAAAGTACGCGTATCCGATAGACAGCCAGGATCAGTTGGGACTTGGGGGGTTGTTATCTTCTACGCCGTATTGGGGGACGGCGATGCTTCGCTTCGATCCGTCCGCGGCACATGGCGACGAATGGTCTGCACACAGTACCCTTGCCGTTTGTCCGCTCTGTTTGGAAACATAATCCGGTGCCTGCATGTATTTTACATACATACTGCGTACTTTCCATCCACAGCAAGAGAGATCCGGGAGGGTTCCGCTTGGGTCAATGTAGGTATGTCTGTATGTCTATATGTATGTATCACTGTGCATTGGGTATATTGCTTTCACCGGCTTTCACATTGGCCAGGTTTCATCAGCCTGAGATTGTTGAACGGACGTCGGAGAGTTTTGCCATATCCTGGACCCCTGACGACTCAACGTCCACGGTCCAAGTGGGAAATTTATTTCACGGCGTTACGTTCCCACCGTTGCTAGGGCTTAGTCGAACAAGGACCACCCCGGTGAAATATCCTCTGGATTCCCCGTTTTGTCAACAATTGACTAGTGGCGTCAAATGGCTCGCGGTAGCGCGGATCACGGTGCCTGAAAAACCTGGATCGAGTGAAAACAAAATCAAACACTAAATTGGGAGGCATGCATGCGTGCGGCGTCAGCCCCAATAGTCTTGGCCACTACTACGCTCCATGATGATGAATGAGGCATACACGTACCATTGCGGCATATCATTATAACCGATTACCGATATGTTGGTTGAATCCCGTGGTTTGGGTACAGCCTCATTTCGCTCAATGGCACATTGCCATCAGGGTCACATCGTGACATGGGCCAGGTACGTGTGCGCGCACTATCTATGTTATGTACCAACAGGCCACAGCGAAGAAATTGGAATATTGAATAGACTAGTTCTTGGTACAATACGACAGCTTGGCGGCAGAGACAAAATCTCTGAGCTCTGGTCAAGGAGCCAGGCATGTTTTGCCTCGCCCTCTAGGATGGCGCGGGCCTTATTCCGTCCCATGTTCCATGGCGCATGCTCCATTGCTACGCGGAAACGCCCATCCATACCATCATCGCAAACCCTGGCTCCATCTCTCATCAGATGCCACGATGGCTGGTTGTGATAGCCGCGTAGCACGACAGCCCGCGGCGGGTCTAGTGTCGCTTCTAGACTTTCTTTTACCGCATGTTGGGGTGCGCGTGATTGCAGCTCCGCGAAATTAGAGACTGCTGATCTTGGACGGGCACAACGGGCTAAAAGATGGAACCCTCTGAGGCTAGGAGCTCGTTAGACCGTTGGCCGTGGCACTTACACAACATCTTGTTCCACTTCAGGTCATGTGTCTCATCTAGGCAGGCCTCCAAACATCGACCTCCATCATTGCCGGGTGCTAAATTTGACGTCTACTCAAACGCAAGGCGTACGTACAAGCCTGTCTACCACGCCTACTTACGGAGTCATTGTCTCGGGCCTTTGCTTACCCTCCCTCTTCCCCATCTGCTTCATCCCGTCGGCCTGACTCAACCAGACACAACTTGGTTCTTACTATTGTGCTTTGCCCACCGATCCAGGGAATCTTGCCCTCGGACCGATCCTCATTCACGGTTTCTGATGAACTGCAGGACGAGCGTGCATCATCGTACATAGGGCTGACCCAGAAACGGGGACCACTCTTCACGTGGGCGCCACACATTCCACGGGAACGATAGAAGATTGGTTGGTTGCCTGGAGGAAGATCGTATTGCAACCTACCAGCCTAGCAACCTACCTACAAAGCCGCCTGCCTGCCTGCCTGCCTGCCTGCCTGCCCGCCTGCCCGCCTGAAACTTCGGTAGACGACTGCGAACTGTTGGTCTGTTACTCCACTCAGAGCCTCATCAACTCCCAACTGCATTAGTGCTTCCATACGTAGAAGTAGTACTTTCGAGTACATAGCTTCTGGGCGTCAAGGTTCTCATAGGACTATATGGTACATGTGACCTTTTTCAAGTAAGTTGCTGACTGCATGTCAATGTTATTGCTCACTCCAAGTTCTCTTGCGGATTCCCTATGCCAATGTATATACATATTTTGTACTTCATTCAATGTACACTGGGGCAAAGGTTACCTAGGCTGGAGGTAGACCTAAGGTGCGATTCATGCACATCATCGGTATCTAGCCAGGTACCTAGTCTACCTACCTTCAAATGGATACCTCCAAGCAGTGGACCTGCTCGGTCCTACCTAGTATCGTCACTTCCACTGTCCTACCTAATATAAGGTTCTGACTGGAGTCCTAGTCATCCACACCCATCGTCATCGCCTGTACCTCCTTCACTTGCTGCACCTGCGCCTTCCAATTAGTACCTAGGTATGGACGTATACCCAGGAGGTATCTCCCGGATTCAGGCTGAGGTACCTGTTTTTCCACTTCCTTCTAACCCGTCACCTACCTTCCCGTATTGGTAGGTAGGTGGGAGGGAGTCAGGCACGTCTCAAGGTGGACAGCGAACCAAACAGTTAGGAGCGGAATATTTCCTCCTATTCATAGATCCTGACCGTTTCAATGTTCTTCACGAGCTGTTTCAACATGCCTACCTACCTAGACATGAACTCTTTCATCTACTGAACCAGTGTTTCCACCCAAGCAAGACTGTCACCACCATACAGTAGTAACATATGCAACCCCGGACTTTTCTTCAACAAAACCGCGACCACAGCCAAGCCCTGTGTCGTTCGTTCATTTCATTCTGGAGAAAAAAGAGCTGACTTCGACCTTTCAGGGCCTATTTCTTCGCCATACTCCTTGAACAACATCGTCTCAGCTGGACTCTGCTGGAGGCCATCTAATAGTCTCATCTCCCCAAGACGTCCATCGCAATTCAGCTCTAAAGCCCTGCCTGAGCTGGGGCTCTAAACGATGACAGACGACATATTGCTGCGACTACAGGTCACATTGCATTATGTGTATCCTCTTGTAGTGTTTTCCTACTTTGCCCTTACATCTATTATCGCCGTTTGCACCCTGCAGACTTCGTCCGACTCTGCAAAATCTACGCACGTGCGGCGCAAAACCATTCTGTATCTCTCCTTTCTATTCATTTCCTCCTTTGTCGCTCAGGCCATACTTAAGATCGTTGAGATTATCGCATGGCGGCGGTGGCCGTCTCAAGACACCACCATCGGCCTCCTCTCGTGCATCTTAGTCTTTGGGATCGAGCAAAATAGCCTTGTAAACAGGCCTGGTACCGTTTGGTATCCCTTCTATGGTTCCTGGCTCATTGTGCTCGCGTTCGAACCCGTCAATGCTGCACTCCTACTTATCAGCGCCCGAGAATCAGTTCGAACCGGGCTACAGCCGTCGTCCATTTTCGACAAGACGCCCGTCTTCCTCCGATTAGATGCATCCATCATTATCGTGCGTTGTCTTATCGCGCTGAGCGCTGTCCTCGTGTACTTCCTTTGGCGCCGGAACGAAGGGCCTACAGAGGTTGATGAAGAGCGGGCGCCGTTGATCCCAAAATCGAACTCGCGATCGAGCGACGATGAGAGGTCGGGAGATAGCGGCTACGGAACCAACTCTGATGGTACGAACACTGAGGCTACCAATACCGAGACGACTAATTCTCCCCGTGATCCGGAGTCGCCGTGGGAACGTCAACAACGTATTGCCCGGGAGCAGATGGAGAAACGGTTGAAAGATGAGGGCAGCTGGATTGCTTATCTCAAGGGATTTCTGGTCTTCTTTCCGTACGTCTGGCCTGTCAACAATCGTCGCTTGCAATTACAAGCTGCGCTCGTCGGTCTCTGCCTGTTGGCTGGAAACGCACTTAACTTTCTGATTCCTCGTCAGTACGGCTCTGTCATGGACTCTTTGAGCGGAGTTTCAGGGAAAAGTCCGTGGATCCAAGTCGCTATCTTTGCTGGTCTGCGACTCCTGTCTTCTGAGGCCGGCATTAGCCTTCTGCGGCAGCAACTATGGCTTCCCGTTGAGTTATATTCTCAAGAAGCACTCACGGTCGCGGCCTACTCGCACGTCATGAGTCTCTCCTCTGAATTCCACGATTCTAAGAGTTCGTCGGACCTCATTGTAGCGATTTCCAATGGCTCGGCTATTTCCAACATGCTCGAGTCCATATGCTTTCAAGCACTGCCGATGCTGATCGACTTGGTCGTGGCATTCACTTATCTGTCTACAAAATTCGGCCCTTACGAAGGCTTCATCACTATTGCCACGGGCATGGCATTCATTCAAGCCGCCACTCATATCATTGCGACTTTCAAGGACAAAAGAAAGAAGATGGTGAAAACGTAAGGAACCTGAACTTTCCTATCCCGCAGAAGATGACAAGAGCCATAGTTTTTCTTATTCGTCATTTATCAGTAGTCTTCATGCTAACACCAATATTGCAGGTACTTCGAGGAGCACTACATCCGTCAAGCAGGTATTCAAGGCTGGCATACCGTCAGTGCCTTTAACCAAATACCATACGAGGAGAATCGCTACAACGGGGCAGTGAAATCTCACGTGTCGGCAACGCAGTCGATATACTCCGGGTATCTCGTTGCGCATGCCTTTCAATACCTGATCCTCCTCGCGGGATTGTTAGCTGGTGCCTTCTTAGCTGTATATCAGATAACAAACGGCCAGGCTACTGCCGGAGACTTTGTTATGCTTTTAACATATTGGGCTCAACTCACTTCACCTCTACATTTCTTCTCTCGGCTCGGACGGAGCGTCAGTCAGGATCTAGTGCACGCTGAACGCCTGCTTGAGGTGATGTTGACAAAGCCAACGGTCATCGAGAAACCTAATGCTAGGCCCCTGAAGCTTAAGGGTGGCAAAGTCGATTTTCGGAACGTCAACTTCAGTTACGACAAGAAGAAGGACATCTTGAAGGGCGTGAAGGTAACTGTTCCGTCGGGAACTACGGCAGCATTTGTCGGTTCGACCGGCGCTGGAAAGTCGACTATTTTGAAACTCCTTGATCGATTCTACGATGTGACTGGCGGTTCTATTCAGATCGACGGCCAAGACGTTCGAGATGTAACCGTGTCTAGGTATGTGACTGTTCTATCTTGTCCTTAGACATCGGTATTTGCGGTTGTCTCCTGATGGGGATACAAACCACCTTGTCGAACTGTAAAGTCGTCGAGTTAGTTAACACGATTCTTCGCATAGTCTAAGACAGGCCATTGGCATTGTCCCGCAATCACCAATTCTCTTCGACGATACCGTGATGAACAATATTAGATATGCTCGACTGTCAGCTTCAGATGAAGATGTGTACAGCGCGTGCAAAGCAGCGGCAATACATGATCAGATCATGAGCTTCACGGAGGGGTACATGACTCGTGTTGGCGAGCGGGGCGTGTAAGTGATACTCCGTCCGAGAACATCTCGACGAGACTGTTGACTGTTGCAGGAAACTATCTGGTGGTGAGCTGCAGCGTATTGCAATCGCTCGAGCCATTCTCAAGAGGCCGGAGATTGTACTTCTTGACGAAGCAACTAGCTCTGTCGATACCGATACGGAGCAGAAAATCCAAGAAGGCCTTCGTGCCCTCTGTCAAGGTCGCACTACATTCATTGTTGCGTAAGTTGTCCTAGTCCTCAATTTTTTCATCTTCCAGAGCCTTGTTGACTCGAATATAGCCATCGTCTATCAACCGTTATGAACGCTGATGTTATTTTTGTCGTTTCGGACGGAGCTGTTGTTGAGCAGGGAAACCACGAGGAATTAATTGCAAAGAACGGCAAATATGCCGAACTTTGGTCCAAACAGATCTTCGTTAAACCTAAAGAGCTAAAGCAAGACGACGAGGCTCATATTCCGGGTGACGCGCCGCAGTCGTGTGCCGCACAGACAGATGGGTTCACCGATGAACCGATAGATCAGGCCAAAGCGAGCGGCTTGGATGAAAGTCAGGCTCCGCAACCAACTCCTAAGGCAACAAACTCGGTTAGGGATGGCAAGGCGAATGGACAGTGTATTAATACTCCGAATGGGCATAAGAAAGAGGTACATCCATCGAAAGGTCATTCGTGATTTTTTGATCGATGCTAACCTCTGACTGGCAGGGTTCCAAGTTGAATCCTGGTGCTCCGGCGTTTACACCGCGTTCTGCCGCCGCGCCAAACCCACTGCCTGCTTCTCTGATACGAAATAGCTGGGCAGAAGACGCCGAGGAGGAGGCCAGCTCGCCTCGTAAGATATCGGTTGCGGATTCCGAGTCCGCGTCTGTTTCTACCGCAATAAGGGCTAATGCGACATGTAACCTAATTGAACCTGACAACAATTCATCACCTACCATACCCCACGAATCGATCGCCCAACCAGCTATCTTTAACATTTCCGACACCAGAACTCGCCGAAACACTTTACAGTCCGTATCTTGTCCCGAACCCACATTGCTTCCGTTCCGGGGCAGCCCATCTCGCTCAGTTAGCCACCCTGCACCGATTCCTCCTACGAATGACCAACATTCCCCTGCGAGGACCTGCGAGCCATCGCCACAACTTGTATCATCACAACCACCGGTTGAGTCGAAGCCGACTTCACCTGTCACAAGACTGCCTCAACAGCCTTCCCGAGGAAGAGGTAGTTTCCGTGGCCGAAGCCGTGGCCGTTATCGCGGAGGTAGGGGACGAAGGCGTAATACTTCACAACCCAAACCTACCTAGAGCAAGGGTGGAAGCGGCTCGTTCTAGCCTGGGAAAAAAAAAAAGAACAAAAAGGGAGAAAAAAAAACAAAAGGTGTGCATTTCACATTGTCTTTTAGGGGTATTTCCCAACTATTACCCAACACATTTATTTTTCGACTCTTCCGCGTAGGGATAAAACAGGGGTTTTTTCTTGGCGTCTATGTTAGAGGCATTACGACAGTGAGTACTTGTGTTCAACCTTACACCACGCGGCGTTATTAATTCAACGATATGGCGGCATTCAAAAGCAACAAAAGGGATGGTCAGTCGGGTATTTTTTTTTTTTTCGATTCGTTCTTACATATGATAAGCACCGAGGGCGGGTTTTGTGGAGGCCAAAAGCAAAACACCTTACCTCATACTCGAAGGGATTGATTCATGGCATGGCATGCTACGGAGTCGAGGTGTATCATAGGTACGAGGGAAATAGGCAGTGCATTTCGTATTCATTCTTGGGCTGGCCGGCACAAGACAAGCGCATCATCACACGCGGCCATCATGTATGTATGTGCATTATTATCAGATCAATGTGTTTACCATGAATGATGACCGTTCTTGTCATTAATACCCGACCTTCTTCGTAATTCGTGAAATCCATCCCGAATCTAACTCGGATGATACCAAGGCTTAATTATCACATGCAAAACCCCGACATGACAAACAGCGTAAACCGTCACCCAGCCACTCTGCATAAGGCAGTGCCTAACTTTTCCTCCCAGTAAGTACCCTGCCCTAATCGGTGACTAGAGTGAAGAATCACCGGCCGGCGCCGCTTCCTCCAGCGTCATCATTGTTGCCGCCACGACCCCCCATCATATTCCTCGCCATGTCGGCGATGTTCGGATCGCTCATGAGGGTGCTCAGGTCGGGCATGCCGCCGCCGCTGCTGAAGCGGTCGGCCATCTCGCGCAGGCGCGGGTTGCTCATCAGGTTCTCCATCATCTGCGGGTTGGACATGAGGTTCTGCGCCATGCTCGCGAACATGGGGTTGCTCATGATGCTGCTGAAATCGGGCATGCCACCACCACCGGCACCACCGCCCTGGCCGCCTCCCGCGCCCGCGCCGCCGCCGAACATGCTCGCCAGACTGCTCAGATCCGGCACACCGCCGCCGCCGCCGCCGCCGCCGCCGCGCGACCCGGGACTGCCGGGATTGTTGCTGCTATTGTCAGCGGCAGCCTCGGCCTCGAGCTCCTCGACGCGGCGCTTGGCGGTCTCGTAGCCCTTGCGCATGGCGTCGCTGCCGCCGCTGCCCTCGTGCTCGATGCCCTGGCGGTAGGCGTCCATGCTGCCGCGGGGGTCGCCGAGGGCGAAGCGGGCGAGGCCCAGACGCGACCAGGCCTTGGTGTAGGAGGGGTCGACGGCGACGGCGGCCTCGGCGTCGGCGCGCGCGCTCGCGTGGTCCCGCGCCGCGCTGTACGCGGCCGCCCGGTTCGACAGGTAGATGGCGTTGCCCGGGTGCAGCGCCAGCGCGCGCGTGTACAGCTCCACCGCCTGCGCGTAGTCTTTCGCCGCCATCGCCCGGTTGCCCTTGCCCTTGAGCTCCTCCGCCTGCGCCTTCTCCGCCTCCGTCGGCGGCCGGCTGCTGCTCGTCGCCGCCGGGTCCGGGGGAGTCGTCGATGAGCCTGAGTCTGAGGCTGTGGCTGTCGGCACGCTGGGCGACGCGGACGGCTTCGACCCCGACTTCAGCTTCTCGTACACGCCGTAGATCTGCAGCAGGTTCTGCGTCCCGATGGCGGCGGTGACGGCGGCCCGGTCGCTCGGGTCCACCTTGAAGGACTCGCCGATGCAGTTTATGGCCACCTCGATGCTCTCCTTGTCGTCGCCCGCGAGCGTGCCGTCGGTCAGCGAGGTCGAGAGGAAGTCGCAGATGGCGAGGGCCAGGCGCTGCTTCGATGTTGCCTGGAGGGGGTAAGTAAGGCTGGTTAGTAGGGATGGATGGCTGGCTGGCTGGTTGACTGGGATGGGGGAAAAGGCACTGTTGCTTACCATAACTATTGAGTTTCCAGGACGATTCCGATTGTGTGGTTTAGGTTAGGTTCCGGTGTTCTGGAGGGAAGTTCGTCGAGGTAGGGATTTTCGCGATAGGTAGTGATACTTGAAGGGTGCGGTTCTCGAAACTTCGGCTTGGTACTGCAGCAAAGCGTGGAACAGGTGGGGGCTTTTTGGGAAGGGTGGTGGAATTGGAGGGGGGTTGGGATTTTCCAAGGTTCGTAGGCGGTCTGAGCACAGCTGGAGGGGCAGAAGGGACTGCCCGGCAGAATTCTATGAAGGCGGTAAACAATCGATAGATGCAAAACGCGAAGTAGTACATATGTATGTACCGAATTTACGGATTGGTGGCTTATGTAATTAACCCTTTCTAAACTTCGTTACAAGCCACTCACAAGTCACAACTTACAACTTACAACTTACAACTTACAACTTACAACTTACAACTTACAACTTACAACTTACAACTTACAACTTACTCCAACATTGAAAATGAATTCTGCACAAGCTCAGAAGAGCTGAGTGGTAAGATTGTTGCATTGTTTACCCCACAAGCTCACACAAAGTTATGTTTAGTGATACTTCTCACAAAATAATACATCCTCTTCGCTATGTTTGAGCGGCTGGGCTATGCCTGTAAGCGCCTAAAGATGCCTCGAGACCCATGCACATATATATGTTCTTATGCCCTGTCATGTTGTGTTAGGTCAACAGCCACAGACACTGCTTGATACCGAAGAGGAATGTAGTTAACGGTAAATGCACTTGCTTTCGACTTCAAAACTCCCAAGATAGCTTTCCACTAATATATTACAGTCTGCGTTGTGTTAGGCCATGCCCTCTTCATGTACTTGAGTCTAGGTCGACTAATTCCTGGCTTACATATCATTCCCAAGCGAAATTCGTCATTCTCCGTTCTCAATCCCATTGTTGAAAGTTCTACATGTCTATATGACCAAGGCGATTCAAAAGACGGAAAAACAGGCCCGAGCCATGGACCAACCACCAACCAGCTATCACTCATCTAGCTGTGACGACAAGATGGAGTTTACTGGCCCCCGGTCCGGTGGTGCCTTGCGGGCTGATGGAGCTCTCCGGGATAGTAGGTCACCGTCATCTGGCTAACAACGCAGTGGGCATGTTTAGGAACGTAATAGGTATGACTAGAAAGAGAGCAGTATGAGATGGTTGGGATTTAAGGACGATATTTATTTTTATCGTGATTTCTAAGACATGCGATAAGCCTACACCCCGAGCTTCACTCTGATTTGCACAGAACTCGAGTAAGGAAGGAGATTGTCCCATCACAGAGTGTGTGATGCCGGATGATAGTTCTTTTGTTGCATTTCGGAGACAGTCGGGACGTTTGGGCTTTTTGGCCTCAGACCTTGCTTCAAGGCCTGTTAAAGAAATTTAGAATGGCCTTCATTGAGACATTTTCAGTAGTGTCGTCGTGCTTGAAGCTGGATGCGATGAAGAAATATCGATGTACCGTAACTTTGGTACCGGGTGATAAGGGGTCGTAGGAAATTGGTTCGGTATTAAAGAATAGCGTGTAGAAAAAGCCAAGAGAAAAACAATCTTTACAAAGTTTTCCAAGAGACTGTAACCGGGAATTCCATTGCTGCGCAAGTAACCCCGGGAAATAATATATTACCATGCTGTGGAGGTAACTCGGAAAACACCTACTATAGATAAATACAAGGCAACGCTTTGTGTATTAAGAACAATACTTGCATATCCCGCCCTAAACAGTTGAGAGGGTTTATCGAACTGTTACAAATATACCATGATTGTAGGTTCCTTTAAATGTTTAGTCAAGATGCGCTACCACGTATTGACCGAGGAGCAATCCATTTCCCTGGATACCATAAGAAATTCGATGGTCGAATAAAATACAACAAATAATCTTTCAAAAAGTTAACGTATCCAGTTCTCGAGTGTAGAATAGGTCTAGTAAATGCAGCCTGGACAGCACGGCGGAGTGTGTGTGTTCTTGAGTGGAGGTGTAATAAATGGAAATCATTAGTTCCAGGCTGTTATCATACGGGCATTGTATCCGGAGATGTGAGTTCTGAATTGGCACCAATGGCCTTCACTGCAAAAAAACTTGATAGCATCCTCGAATCAGCCTCGAAGAAACGTCAGCAAACGGACTAACTGTACGTATATACCCGTGTACTACCAATGCCAACATCCGTCTACCTAATTAAGGCGGCGAGGAGGCATTGTTAGATGCGGTAGGAACCCGATTGCTTGAAACGAGTTTGAGTAATCGAGTAGACAGGACTACTTAGAAATGATTATATTTCTCTTCACAGCAAACGCCATGAATGCAGGGCTCCGTATGCCTTCATGTCCGTTTGCCTGGTAGATAGTAGAGGCGGCTCGTGATGGAACTATTAAACCCGTACTCACGGGGCCATTGTCTCGCATAAGGAGTCATTACGTACCTATGTAGTTTATAAAAACGTGATTAGTTAAGGCAACAGAAACGGCAAGCGCGGTGCAGGTGGCCCTGATGGCAATCGCGGCACACTTAACGGAACTCCAGACAGGTGAGGTGGCGTTCGCACTTACCCTCAGGTAAACTGCAGATATGCATTCCAGATGGCCCGAACCTTCCTAGGGAATTTGATTATTAGAGAAGGCACTTCAATGTTGTTATTACTAGTAAAATACCTATACATTTACACGGCGGTGTACCCGTGTACCCTGCTTATTATACCTCGACTTTACCCCACAACACAGTGACTTTAGACACCTCGAGGTTGAATCGCTAATAAACACTTAATATTTCCGAACACAAATCTCATATATCTTGGGGTCGCTCTCTGGTGTTCAGATCACTATCAACACTCCATAGCACAACTTTTAAACCGTTGCGCCTCTTGTAACTTCCCCCTCCATCATACAACTTTTGTACCATTACACCTCTTGCCACTTCTCCCCCAAGTCATATCATTGTCACCTAAACCACCATGGCTGAACAGTCTATCGAGAAGAACCGCATCGAGAGCGCTTCGTTGCAATCTAAAGAGCATCGAGACTTACTCGACATCATCGACAAATTGCGATCTCATGGCATGGGACGATTCGTAGACCTGCCACAAATTGTTGTCTGTGGTGACCAATCTTCTGGGAAAAGTTCTGCCCTTGAGGCCATTTCCGGCAGGTCTTTCCCTACTAAAGATAACCTCTGTACCCGGTTTGCGACAGAACTTATCTTACGTCGGAGCTCTACCGCTGGGTTTAATGTTTGCATTGTCCCTGGATATGATCGGTCTGATGAAGAGAAGAAGACTCTGCGAGCATTCAAGGCCACTGACGCCAACTTGGACATCGGCCAAGTTGTTCTAAATGCCAAGTCTTCAATGGGTCTTGATGGAAGCAACAAGGCATTTAGCACAGATGTTCTCCGTGTCGAGATCTCAGGACCATCTCAGCCGCATCTCACTATGGTTGATTTGCCAGGTTTCTTCGTCGCCAGTACCAAAGACCAGAGGGTGGAAGATTCTGCACTTGTGGAATCGCTAGTTGTCTCATACATGAAGAAATCTCGAAGCGTGATTCTTGCCGTTGTTTCTGCCAAGAGCGACTTGGCCCTTCAACAGGTGACTCGACACACTCAAGCCTTAGACCCAAAAGGTATCCGTACGCTCGGTCTCATTACCAAGCCAGACTTTCTGGATGCGGGCTCCGACAGCGAGAGATCCTTTGTAGAGCTTGCCCAGAACAAGGATATTGAATTGAAACTTGGGTGGCATGTATTGCGCAACAGAGACTACAAAATGCGCAATGCTTCACCGGCTAAACGAGATGCCAAGGAAGCAGAATTCTTCTCCAAAGGGATCTGGCCAACACTCAAGCCATCGCAGCTAGGCATCGCAGCGCTCAGGATTCGTTTGAGCAATATTTTGCGCGATCAGATCCTTGATCAGCTTCCCAATGTTCTCAGGGATGTCGAAGAGGGTATCGCGGACTGCAAATCCAATCTAGCCAAGCTCGGAATGTCAAGAACGACGCCTTCAGAACGAAGAACATATTTAGTAACAGCGAGTGCTCAGTTCTCGAGCTTGATGAGAGCTTCAATCGATGGAGTTTATACGGACTCCTTTTTCAGCAATAATGAAGGGATCACAGCTTATGAAAAGCGCCTTCGAGCTGTCGTCCAGAATTCGCTCTCACAGTTTGCTGAGAAGATGCGGACAGAGGGTCACGCAAAGACCATTCGAGAAGACGCGGTATCTGAGAGTGACAGCAGCCGCTCAGTTTCCTATTCACAATACATCCAAGAGGTGAAAGTCCTGATGAATGAACGTCGGGGACGGGAGCTTCCAGGTACCTACAATCCACTCGTTGTTTCAGAACTCTTTCGCAGACAGTGCCAGCCTTGGCAGGGCTTGGTACGCGACCTTGCCACGCGAATCTACCGTTCGGTTCGCATTATGATGAATTCCCTCCTCGAGCAAGTTGCGGATGTGGATACTGCTGCGGCACTTTTCAACCGCGTTGTTGGACCGTCACTAGAAACTCTTGAGAAGAGCCTGTTTACCAAGATTGAAGAAATTCTCGAGCCTCACCTGTCCGGGCATCCCATTACATATAATCACTACCTCACCGAAAATGTCCAGAAGGCACAGAGTCAGAGACACCGTCAAGGTCTTGAAAAACGGTTAAAAGACTTCTTTCATTTGTCTCAGATTAGACCCGGTGAAGGCCAATACCGATTGGATGCGAGAAATCTATTGGACACCATGGTTTCACAAACAGAGCCTGATATGGACCGTTATTCCTGTTCTATGGCAACCGACATGATGCAGGCATACTATAAGGTGATTAGCTCCCAAGACTATTTGTTCGTCACTAATTCTCCTGTAGGTCGCTCTCAAGAAAATCGTCGACGATGTGAGCGTCCTTGCCATCGAGAGATGTTTGATCCAGAAGCTTCCCAACATACTCTCAACGGAGCTTATCTGTGATCTATCAGATATGGAAGTACAGAAGCTTACTGGAGAAAGTGAAGAATCGGCGGCCGAGAGAGCGCGATTTACAGAGAAACTCGGCGTATTGAAGAATGGCAGAGCAGAGCTACAGATGCTCAAAAAGCATCAACCCTAGACGCTGGAAACTTAGGTAGATATGTTGTGAGCTCATGTCGAGCATCTGATACTGGTTATGATGTCACAGGCACATCCGTCTAGGGGCTAAACAGCCTCCTTTCTGTACCTACCAGAAGAAACTTGCTAAGAAACAAAATGCTGAGAGGCAATGTGGACTGCAACTGCAATGTAACTCAAGACAGGGGTAATATCATCGATTCCCACGAACTACTTGCCGTGTCATTGAATGTGAGTTAATACTACCGTGGCTTTATTAGGAGGGGTCCGGGTATTACTATGTGAAATACGACGCTCTTAGAGTTAAGTCGCCTAAACAATGAGATGAATCACGAGTCGATATACCTAACATCACTTGAAATTCCAACTTCACAGAGTAAGTTACCTTTTAATCCTTACTCTAAACAACATTGAAATCTACGGAGTAGGCATATAGTAACATCTATTAGAGACCGGCAAAGAATCCGATAACGATCATTCCAAGAAGGCTAGGACCTTTTAACAGCTGAAGGAATGAGTAAATCCTTTGATAAATGGATATTACTGACATCGAAGCATATAATATGAAAGTAACACATCGCCACTGGACTTTGGAAACGTGAGACAATTTTTATCTTATGCGCATCGAATACGTATCACTTGATTCAACACTACAAAGTCTGATGACGAGCTGGTTGGTAAAGGTAGTATTGTGGAGCTCTCACAGGGGTTGAAGCATAAGTAAGACTAAAGAGGATAAGGAGTTCGAGGATAAACGTCGCATCCAGAGCTATGAAAGACACCAGTCAAATATATTTAGCTAAGTATTCATGATGTATCATACCCAAATTGGTCGAATTTTGTGCCGCTATATACGGCGACCTGCTCCTCTCCCTAGTCATCAGATGATACGCTTATATCCAACACAGTATTCTTGAACCGGAACGAATAATAACCGCCAAGGACTGTTATTCGTTGATTACTTGTTCGTTATAACCTTCAAACCACTCATGCTTCAATACTTGGTCAGCAGTGATGCGCTCCTTAGGATCGTGCTTGAACATTTTCATCAGAAGATCCCCAAGGACGGATATTTCCTCGTTAGGCATATGAACAACATGTTCAGCCCGTCTGCCGATCCTACGCGTATGAACAATATCAGACCGAGGCATGTTACTGGGTTGGGTGTTGGTAGCCTCGGTTGCGTTTCGTTTTCTTCCGGTTTTCTTTAAGGCACTTGTATTCATTTCGCTCTCAGAGTTCTGTTGAACATGGGAAGAAGATCTTATCGCCGACCCGAATTCCGCTTCATTCTTATCCAAGGTTCCGTCTTCACCAGGTGCGCTATCCTCTGTATTCGTTGTCATCTTTGATGACGTTGCTTTACGAGCTCGTTTCGGTTGGATGGGTGAATCCGGTAACGCAGCTTGTTTCGAGGCCTCGCGCTTTCGTATTCTTTCAGAGCGTCGAAGCGGCACTTTCGGCTCCACATTTGAGAGATCTTCCTCGCTCACAGGCTCTGGGTCTACTGGCGGACATTGATTAAGTCTAGTATGCCGGCAGCTCCACTCACGTGGCTCCGGGTCCTGGTTAGGTTTGCCATCCTCGTCGGGGACTGACAATGAGTTCCAACAGTCAATCACCCTCTCTTTACCGAGAAACCGTTCAATTGGCGTTGGCCACCCCATGCCTTTCGTCTCCTTCTCTTGCATCTTGCGATATTCTTCCATCGATCCACAGTTATAAGAGACGAACAGTAGCATCAGACCATTGTTCTGAATAGACCGTGATGTTTCAATAGCTCGGTCGATTACATCGAGCATGTCGGGGTCGAAGTGTTTGGGATCCACAAGAAACTTGATCGCGTTTTCTTTGAAGCTCTCGGGTACCTAACGGCCCAAACTCCCATTCAAGTTCCCAGATACGTCTCGCATAGGTAGTGTCTTTGCAGCCGTACAAATACTCGTTCGTCCTGATATAAACGATCACACAAGCCAAGGACCATATATCACTGCTGGTGCCACTAAATCCATTTCCTAGGAACAACTCTGGCCCATGGAAACCTCTTAAGGAAGGGTGTAGTGGCGGTGGGCGCGATGCCAGATGAGTCATGCTCGAGGTCAAGATGACAATTTTACCAGTTCGAAACGCCTGCTCAAGCGAGGATAGGTCAACTGGTGTGATAAGGGTGCTAGGTCCATGTGGCTTTGCATCCTCATCAAACAGGGTCCCAAGAGGCCAATGACGCGGCGGCTCTAAGTAAGGCTCTAAGTTGTCAAATTCCTGGCAAACATTGCCTAGTTTCTCGTCATCAATCTTTAAGAAGATGTTGTCGGGTTGAAGGTCTATTACTTCGTGAGTTGATTAATAGCTTCCCGACGTGTAAAGAGAATGTACGTACCTCCGTGACATAGTTTCTTGCTATGCAAGAATGCTAGAGCCTTTGTGACTTGAAAACAGTAGCTTTTCAGCGTGTCTGGTTGACCGCGATCTATATTCTTGGTGAAACCCCGCAATCGTGGACCAAGAAGCGGCATAACAAGACATAGATGATGACCATTTGGACCATCAATCCAGAAGTGCTCCCGAGGTGTTGCAATGTGATTATCCTGGAGCTCATCGTAACTCGTATTCTTTAATACTCGCAGCACAGTGAGTTCAGGCCGTAGTTCTGTTGACTCCTTGGCGACTAGTATTTTGACGGCTCTCCATTTCTTCCGCTGACTATCCTTGCAAACCCAGACCGTAGAATTCTTCCCCTGTCCCAGCTTATGATATACCTTAAAGCGGGATCTAGGATCCAGATAATCGCCTATTTCGACTGGATGAAACCCACCGGGTCGATAAAGCTCAGTTTCTTCAATATCAGCCCACTCCTCGTCCATTCGAAACCCTTGGTATAAACGCTCGCCATGGGCATTGTCGAGGGCAGACTCATTTGGTGTCTGGCAAGCATTTCCACCTTGCTTAAGCGAGCTATACTGCGACGATTCTCTAGAATTTGGTTCTGACCTAGTAGCATGAATCCCGGTGAAATTTGATGTACCTGGAGACATAATGAGGCTTGAGGCCTATTATCCTAGTATTCGCTACTGTTATTGATATCCTAGAGCAAGAGGAGGATTATGATATGATCACAACTGTAATGATTGAAGACCGAGTGTGTGGAGTTCCGCTTCTATGGTCCTTTGTCCTGGATGCATTCTAGTATTCAACAAACAAAGACTAGCGAAAAAGGTGAATAGTCCGTTGGAAGCAAAAATATTAGTGAATATCACACAAGGGGTAATTATGATTCTTATCAATGCAAATAAGTTTAGAATGTATCAGATGCTAGTATTATGTAGGAGACTCAACAGCGCCAGCAGATTCAGGGGTAAATTCAGGGGTAAATTTAGGGGCAGAGTCATGTCAGATATGGAGGGTATTTTGGTACCTAACTAGAGCCAAGTTGTATTTAAATAGCCTTAAGTAGATCGACAAGGTGATTACTCGACTTAATTTGATTTGACTCGATGCAGCTTTGCTATCCATATATATATGTGCGTAGGGATGGGCTTACGTGAACCTTGAGAAAAGCCAGGAATTGACCCAGGAATTGAACATTCATGTAACGCAGGTATCTTACAAACGAGGACTGTGACCAAAGGGGGAACTAACGGCAATACCCTAACCTTACATATGTACATGTAGTTACAGTGGGGTCGGTTTCGTCATCCAAGAACGTCGAAATCTCAGACTCGGCTTTTATTATTTTTCTTCTCATCGCTTGCTGACCCTTGGAGCGCTGCCTCTCGTAAGTTGGGCAAGGGTCATGTCTGAGCCTACGTCAACGCAGTCGCTCCTCAACCTTAATGCACTGCTCGATAATCCGGTTTTCGCTGGAGGCTTCGGCCTCGCCTCGCTCGGCGCCGTATTGGCGTTCGCACGTCGAGGCGTAATAAGCACTGCGGGCATAGTCCGACGCCGCATGCTCGTCAACGTCGAGATCAGCAGACAGGATGCTGCCTACCCTTGGATCCTCGCATGGCTATCGCAGCCTCGTGAGCAAACCTCGTTTCTTGCTAAGAGACTCACGCGGATCAACAAGTTGTCCGTGACCACGACCACCAGCACCACCCCGAACGGCCCTACGAGAGCGAGTTTCTTTCTACAGCCTGGATACGGTCGCCATATTGTCAAGTACAAGTATGCCTATATCGCCGTTAGCAGGGAGAAGCAGGCGACTGCGACGACTAGCACGGGCGAACCACACGAGACCGTAGAGCTCACCGCCCTCTATGCGCACCGGCATATCTTCGAAGACGTTTTCACCGAAGCCCGAGCCCTTGCGCTGCAGGCAAACGAGGGAAAGACCATTGTATATTCGGTGAGGAATTTTGACTGGGTTCGCTTGGGTGAGCCTCGGAGGAAACGACCATTGGGTAGCGTTATACTCGACCAAGGAGTAAAGGAGGGTATCGTGAATGATGCGAAGGACTTCCTGGCGCGACGACAGTGGTATGTCGATCGCGGCATTCCTTATCGCAGGGGGTATCTCCTCCATGGGCCGCCGGGCAGTGGCAAGAGTTCTTTCATCCAAGCCCTTGCTGGTGAACTGGACTTTAGCGTGGCCATGGTGAACCTGAGCGAGATTGGGGTAACAGACGACAAGCTGGCTTTCTTGCTCACAAAGCTTCCCGAACGGACTATCCTCTTGTTGGAGGATGCTGACTCCGCATTCCTCAACCGGAGGAAACGCGAGTCGGATGGGTATAGCGGTGGAACCGTAACGTTTTCTGGGTTGCTGAACGCTCTAGATGGTTTATCTGCTGGAGAGGAACGGATTGCATTCCTTACGACAAACCACGTTGAGTTACTTGATCCCGCTTTAATTAGACCCGGTCGAGTGGATCTAATGGTCCGTATTGGAGACGCTACAAGGTACCAGGCAGCTAAGATGTGGGATCGATTCTACGGTGACATCGACCACGATGGAACTAATCGGGAACGGTTTCTAAAGCGTCTTGACGACCTAGGGCTCTTCCGCAAGGCGAAGGACGGAGAATCGTTGCCTCGCACTAGCACTGCCGCCATCCAAGGACTTTTCTTGTTCAACAAGAACGACATGGAAGGCGCTATTAACATGGCTGATGGACTAATTCCACAGAAACTAGAGGCAGGACAGTAGGTAGGAAAAAGGAAAAAAGAAAAGAGAAGAGAAGGACAGGAAGATATATATGCATACAATATACGCCACACGAACAGCAAAAAGCTCAACCTTAGGCGTCCCTAAGATCTACGAAAACCCCCGTCGGGATTTTACTGCGTTGTGTTGTTGTTATTGTATGCGTTGTGTGAGTTGTGTTGGTGGTTGCCCGGCCGAGGGTATACGTCAGGCCTCGAGACGCAGTTTGTGGCTGGTTTCGAACCTGAGACCTCCCGAGAGGCGCACCGGTATCCAACCCCGTTGCGGGGGTAAGACCACTACACTACCAGTTGGTTTTTTGCGTATTCTCGGCCGGTGCTTGCTGTCTTTGTTATGGGGGTCTATAAGGCTTTTTCCAGGTTTGCTAAGTATACGTACCTAGGTTCCTTTCTTTCCTGCCCACCCTTTCGACCTAGGGATTCGTACTGTGTGTGCAGGTGCAGGTATGTAGATACCGCCGGTGTGTGTGCTTGGACCAGGTCCACTACTTGTAACAAGTTCATGTATTATACGCGCGAGATACCCTGTCAGGCTTTACAAAGCATGACAACAAAATATCAACTAACATATAAACAAGTCATCATTCTCTACTGTTCTAGTTGATACACTCTATGCTGACTGATACCAAATCATTAGCCCCTTTCCACCATCCTAATCACTTGACGTGACCTGTCTTCCTAGTGGGAGTAAATTCCTCACCTCTTACCTTCAAGTTGAAGGCCAACCTATTTAACCATCAACATCACATCATAGGCAATGCTTCGTAGAAAACTAATGCGTGAGCATGAGAAAATGCCCACTGTCTCTTAATTGAAATGGACCGCACCCATATATGGAACACGTGTTAACCCGGAGTCTGTCGAAGCTGTCCTTGATGATTCCCAACCCAAAACATTGGATTAATATATTTACATTGCTTGTTCATCTACCCCCTCATATGAAAACCCATGAGTGACAGGTTAATTGCACTGTGCTGATCTCTTTTTCCTTCCTTCCAAATCAACGACCTTGAACCACATACCACCACATCTTATCACTCCATTTCCAACGAGGCGCTTTGCTGTAAGTTCTTATATATACTTGTTGTTGTGGCGCTATGGATTTCGAACATATTCACACACATCCATGATTGACTTAGGGCGAGTCTTTGCCGGTAAAGAAATAGCGCCATACTCAATAGCAGCGTTTCCTATTTACGCATCGTCTACATCGAACTTGACAAGCAACGAGCACCTAGTCTCTCTCCCCTTCAAATCAAGCATGCGAATGAATCTCCACCTGGGAACCGCATACATAAGCCGCACGGCGGCAACGGCGAACACCGGATTCGCCGCAAAGCTGACGTCGCTCTTGATGAGAATACGGACGAACACCAGCTCGTTATCATCGTACTCCCACTCGAGCGTCTCGTCCCAGACAGGATCCGTACGCGGCGGGTTCTCACCCCTATGCAGGAAGCCAAGCCGGTGCTGCTTGTAAGGATCGGTCCGGCGCTTCGGGTAGTCCCCGGCAAGGTCATCCGGGTGTACGAGCGTGCAGGTGACGTACGGCTTGATATCGTCTTCCTCGTGGTCCTCCGGGACGGGGACGTCCGAGGCGCCGGCGACATGCAGTCGGAGGCGCTTTCGCCGGCCCGTGCTGAGCCTTCCGTACCCACCGGCCCTCAGGGCCGCCGGCTTCAGCACGAACCCCTCGGTCCCGCTGAACAGGGCCTCGTTGATCTGCATGCTGGCGCCGAAGCTCTGCCAGTTCATCGCGCATATCTGCGCCCCGACGCCCCAGAACGGAACCTGCCGCAGGTTCTTGGACGAGATCCGCGTCCCCTTGGGGAAGACGCGCATCAGGTGCTGGGAATTGTGCCGGGCGATTTTCTCGCTGGCCGCGGGCAAGTGCGACGCCAGGCCGGTCTCCGACACGTTGATCAGGTGGTTGTGAGGCCCGTCCTTGAGGACGTCCTCGAACCACGTGTTGTCTTTCGGCTTGACGGACTGGGCGTAGACGCCCAGCTCCGCAAGCTCTGGGACGATCACCTTGGAAGACGCGGCCTTCTTCTTGGCCCGGTAGGCCGCTCGAGCCGCCTTTTCCTCCTCGTCCTCGGAGCTCGAGTCGGAATTCTCATCGCTCGTGTCCGCTTCTTCGGGCAGGTGATACTCGACGATCACTACGATCTTGGCCCCGAGCTCGGCTAACGTCACGTGCTCGCTGTCGCCTTCTTGCTCCTGGTGTCCCTTCTCCCGGATCGGCTGGGTCAGCAGACGCTCGCCGAAGATTTCCCTCATGATCTCAACCAGACGCTGCTGGCCCTGGGCCTCGCAGTGATTCTCGAGCGAAAGCAGAATCGGAGCCGCCCGATACCCTTGCGCATCGAGGGACCCCGCGGCTTCCTGATCGACGACGTCGCGGATCGTCTCGCAGACGGCCCGAAAGGGGATATGTGAGACGAGCGTGTATCCATGCGTGACCTTGGGCTCATCCTTGTCATCGTCATTGTCCCAAGCGTCGATTTCCGCGCAGCGGGACCCGGCCCTCAGCGCGGTCTCGTACGCGGCCGCCGAGGACTTACCATGGAGCTGGTGCCCGAGGAGATAGGTGTTGTGGCTGGAGCTGATGAAATACTCCGGCAGCGGATGCGAACGATCCGTGACCTCCGGCGGGACCTCGATGTGAGGCGTGTCGAGCAGAGCGCGCAGCGCGCCGCCCGGCGCTTCCGTGTCCAGTTCCGCGTCTTCCTCGGAAATAACGCCCTCGCGAACGAGGAACGATTTTAGCGCGTGGCTGACTCTCAATTGCCCCTTGGTGAGGCCGGTTTCCCGCGCGCCGTGACCACCACCCGCAATCGTCGTGTCGTCGATCTCCTCGCCATAATCCTCGTCATAGCTTGCGGGTACGGCTTTGGATAGAGGGTTCAACTTAGCTAGTTGGGACGTGAGTAACTCCGCCATTGTGTAAAAAGAACTTCTGGAGATGGTTTGAGTGAGTGGTGGAAGTAGGTAAATTGGAAAATCTAGAGCCTTATATATCGACTTCGTCGTAATAAGCCCACGTAAGCTGTAACATTCACCTAATAAGATCAGCCGGTCCTGCTGTTCTCAGCCTTATGAGGCGGGGTGAGATATTCAGGAGTTGAAGCTGAAGCACTAAGGATCCTTGGCTGACACACCCATTACAACTAATAAGGCAACTATCGCGGCGCATTGGTGGAGACTAGTAAACGTGGCTATGTCAAAAAGGGGGTCAAGATTCAAATGTGGCTTATATCATCTCCAGGTTAACTTCGCCGGTTTATTTCCTGTAGAATGTGTGAACAACTTGTCCATTGCGTCGCCGTGAACACGGATACCTATGAGCCTAGAGGCCTGACTTAAGTACCTAAATGGCACGGTTACGCATTCGAACCAACGGCTTGTTTACAGAACCAACGGCTTGTTTACAGAACCAATCGCACTTTCAGCTTATCGCCCTTAACAATCTCATCCTCCTTTTGCATGAGTTCTGGGAGGTCCCAGGTGAGGTTGATGTACCGACCAGCCAACCAATCCCGTTTCTTGGACGTCAAGTACACCAAAGAATCCGCACTTAGTTCTGGTGTTTCAACAAATACTGCATAGAAGACGTATCAATAATGTGATCAATGCCCGGCCCAGAGAGATAACTATTGGAAAGCTTACTTGGTTTAAGTTCAGGTGCCAGGCCGTCCCACCCGCCAACCGCATCTGTTGGGATGTTTCCCGGATGGATACAATAGGACAAGATTCCTTTGTCGCCATATTCCGTGCTGATAAATTCGCTAAGACGTAAGACGGCAAGTTTCGTTGTTTGGTATGCGCTCAGACCTGGGGTTCTACAATGCGCGCCCACGCTGCTCACGGTGACTATGGTCTTCTCGACCCCTTGGAGTAGTAGCGGAATAAAAGCCCGCGCGACGAGGTAGGGTCCCAATAGGTTGACTTTCCAGACCCTCCACCACTCATCAGGATCGCTGTCTGCGATCATCCCCGGAATCAAGATTCCAGCGTCGTTGATGATAATATCAACGTAGCCAAAGTTCCTCTTGACTTCTGTTGCTGCTTCGTCCACGCTCTGGCGGTCGGTCACGTCTAGCTTAAGGGGGAGAATCGACGGCGCTGGCTTTCCTAGATTCGCCGCAGCCTCTTGCATTGCCTTGATCGTACCGGAGAGGTCGGATCGGGCGCCAATCGCGATGTTGGATGTACCGGCCTTAGCAAAGGAGATACTCATCGCCTTTCCTAGACCCCTGCTGGCACCGGTGATGAAGACAACCTTGCCACTCAGGTCCGCTTTAGATGGGTCGATAGCTGGATAGGTATCATTATGGATGACCGAGGTTGTATCATAATCTCCTATAGATATTTTAGTAATGAGTCGGCATATATTAACATGGGCTGAGTCTTCGTGATATACCTGGCCCCTCTAAGGGGTTAAGTGTTCCTCTTGGGGGTGGCATGTTTTTTGTTGTCTTGATTTCGTGTGGACTAATATCGGTATACTTTCATCATCTCATCAACAAACTCGGGCGGGAGAAGGTAGTTATATAGAAAAGCATAGCCCGGTTTTCGCAACCTCAACCACCATTATACGTCATGAATAAGCTCTGGAGTATAGCCGCTTCGTCAGTCCGTAATTAAGCATATGTAAATCGGATCTAAGCAGCTTAGCTATCTCTATCTCCGTATGATGAAAATCTAGACGTTGCGTTTGTTCGCTTATTTTATTGGTTGGCATGGATGTTATCTCCGGTCGAATTAATAATCTCCCCAAACGAATGAAAGGCTATGCAGTTGAAGAGGGACAACTGGCGGCCATTTTGGCCGCTTCTACGAATTCTTGCTTCTTATGCAATTAGAGGGATATACAACTAGTCAAGAATATAAGATTATACCTGCCATAGTGTGAAATCAACATATTATGAGAAAACCAAGGTTTGGTTAGAATATTATTATATGGTAGGTCTGTTAGTTTTGAATATGACCTGTGTACAGTAGGCACCAGATAATTATTCTCAACATTTTTGCGCAGTTACTAATTGTCGCGGTATAGTTATCCTGCGGTCTCTGAGGTTCGAAGGGCCGGTCCGCCCGAGAGCGTATTTGAAACAGGATCCTTCTCGCAGTTCTCATAGTATAAGAAGCCATCATATGCTCGGGTCGTTAGGCAGAAAACTGACGATTGTAACAAACCCCGCCCCCTTTTCCCCCCTTTCCCCCCCCTTTAACACAAGTTCTTTTCGTCCCTAATCTGGATCCTTTTTTACCTCGGTTCGCTTGAAAAATATTATACGTTACAGTTAATGCATTTATTTCAAACACATGGAAATCACGACAGCGTGTAACTATATGACAATCTCCCATATCCGGCTATGATACTAGTGAAATCCAATTGCGAACTAGCTATCGCTGGCTCACGTTACAAGCACCGGGGTGATTTTTGAACAGCTATAATAAGTGAATGACACATTGAGGCTCAACTTTCGGGTCGATGTGCGGGCCAGGCGAGTATTAATGACATAATACCAGATCGGGATAAATGTAAACGTCATAACCTCATCATCGATTAACCGATTATCGCATCTGAATGCGTCTACATGTACTGTACAAAGACTTATCAAGACAACCTCATCCCCGAGCACCTAGCACCTAATATATAATCAAAGTACTCTACAAACTTGAACCATCCAGCCATCTTCCCGATTCACAATCTCAGCACACTACAAGCTTACATCACAAACATGTCTTCCCACGGCAGCTCCAACACCGGCTCTAAGTCAAACACCGGAACCGCTTCCCAAGTGAAAACACCCGCCAATGCTGGAATTGGCGAAGACAAGCCCAAGATGTTTGACTCCCAAGGCCCTATTGGAAAGCAATTCACCGGTGAGTATTTGTACGACATCCTTTGTTATGGACGGCATTATCTAATTGATATGCAGAGCAAGGGGCTTTTGGCGGTACAGCACAGAAGATCGGCGGACCTTTAGACAAGGAGGGTATGGTTGGGAAACGGTTCACAGCTGACGGGAGTATTGGTGGCTCTGTACAACAGAACCTGGGCGGCAGAGGTGGGAGGAGCAATTAGGGCGTAAAATAATACAGCGTCTAATGATACAATTAACCCTCGTTATGGCAACTTGTTGTAGACGAAGCGTTGTTGAGGGTTATTATTTGATTGATTTTATTAGTAGAAACTTTTTTAGGGGGGAAATGGAGGCTACTATAACAACTGCTAAGAAATTTTTCTATTATTAGAACTATGTAGCTTATCTAGACTTTTCTTTGGTGTATTTATACTTAAAGAAGAGAATATCTTGTAATATTTTAAGATTGCATATTCTAGGTAGTCGAGCTTGAGCGGTTTTCCAAATGTGTCCATTATGCCCATGTGTTGTTCCCCCTATTGGAACTCTATGTTAACTATCACCACCAAGCATTGAGGTACATCCAACGAGGGGCTTATATAAACCAAATGAACTAACTACCATGAGGGATACATAGGTAGTAATTAAGAGCCTACTACAAAACAAGACGCTTTTCTTTAAACTTTCCCTCCTAGATTGGTAACTGAGCTAGTTCGTTGGACTTTCCATCGTTGCGTTGCTAGATACACTACAAGGGTATGTCATTCTCGTGTAAGTGCAGAACGGAGAATTAGGAACATGGGTCGCCTTTCTATCCTTCAACGTTTGTCTTGCTCCCTACCCGTATAATGGCCAATCGCTGATCTTTATCTTGCATTTGGGCTTTTGGTCTGCCTGCTCGGCTTTCATCACGACGGCTGTTCTCTATATGTCGGTCACAAAATGACCTTGGTCCTGAAACTTGCAGCGTCGGCCGCCGAGAGGTTGAGGCTCATCTTTCAGCACACGGTGGCAGGAATACCAACAAGAGGACTCACATACAATGAAGGAAATAGTTGCGTTGTGGGGAAGTGTTTAGTTGCGGGTGTCTATTAGCGGCGACTAGATACTCAATGATATATTAAGCAAGGGCGGATAGCTCGTCTGTAGGCACGCCTACGTATCTCTTCGAAATGATAATAACCTCCAATTCGTGTGAAATAGTACCGCTGTTTGACCTCCACCGGTGACATATCTTCTAGAGTCGAGTGCCCTTGGATAGTTGCATGGCCATCTGATGATTGAAGCGTATCTATGTTTGTGTTAAGGCTCGCGATGTTGTGACGTCGCGGCCCCTGCTCTGGACGAAGATTGTCTCATACAACCTGGAGGAGAGCAGCCAGCCTTAATAATGTCATGAACAGATTCCACTCATGAAAGAGGAGCATGATGATAGAATTGCAACCGGCGACGGTCAACCAAAACTGTACGATATGCACAATAACATTCATAAAGGGGTTCCATCTCGCTAACGGTTCGAAAACTCCAATGGATATTACGCCTACCCCAAAAACAGGCCGACGAGTACAGAGAAGGTAAACGAGCCATAGAAGCGATAATGCGCCGATGCCTTGAGGATGGTAATATTGCAAATATGCGGCACATGGATCACATATTGGGGGGAACATCCGGAAGGTTGTCCAGACAGGGAGATGGAGAAGCTGTAGAATAGAGTTTTCTACTGGCATGGCTACCCTGATGATGGCCCATGCTACCAGTGCTGGAACCATATAGATAGTTCCAAGGATATAGCCCACGTCCATTAGTTCCGATTTCGATAAGTCTCGTTGGCGTCGAGCAGGCCTTGGTGTTGTCGAAAGATTCTGGTGATGTCGTAAGTAGGTGTTGGACTTCTCAGTGTGGATAGGACGGTGGGAAACGATTTGTGTGTCCACGTCTAGATCCAACGCTTGCACATTTGACACTTACCTACTGCTTTTGAAACATTTGTGAGAATCTAGCAGACTCAATGGCAGGCTCACAAAATAGTCCTTCATTCCCTTTGATTATGTACCGTCCGTATGCCCTTGACGACAATTCGCAGTGACCGAGAAGGTGACAGTAGCCGCGATGAAGTGCTGAGATATGGTATGGAGCCTGTAGCTGGCCGGTGGAAGAAGCTGAAGTCGGGTTTGAAATAGCCGGTGTAGCAATCTCTGTCTTTCTATTTCAACGTCATTGAAATACAGAGAGAAGATAAGTCGTGCTAGGCAAATTTTCGGGTCACGAATATCAGTGATGCAATGTCAGATCAGCAGAAGTTGCCCATTACTACCTTATATATCTGTACAAGGCTACATTGTCTATCTGAAAATGCAATTCAAGTTTTGTCCCCAGTTACCTGCTTTGTTGCAGGTATATGGTAGAAAACTCTTAGAACGTAGGAAATGTTACTGTCATAGGCTGATGAGCCACATGTGAGAGAATCGGCTTCGGCAAGTTTGGGCATATTTTACAATTTGTCAAAAAGAACTTCTTAGAAAGAAAAACACATGAGACCTATACGTTTTTCTAAATTTCGAATTGTCGCAAAAACGACGCCGCTGATGCTAAGCTAGTAACAACGATACATGAACTATAACGCATTGCAACACAAATAGAATAATACGATGGCCGTAAAACATGGCGTAGTACTGTCCTAGGGCGCACACCCCCTGACAATGCTTGGAATCGGCGACCATACAACGAGCTAGCATCACCACATGTTTAAATGCATCGGTAGCGTCGCTCACCAACATTATACGTAGTCAGTGTTTAGAAAAAACAGTTGCCACGTATGAATGCATCATTCTAGTAGCTCGACTTATATCATGCCGAAGAGTCCCCTCAAGGTCGTAGAGGGATAGGAAAAGTTTTGCCCAACAGCGGGAGCAGATATTTCAGCGAGGCATCTACGTAGTATAGGATAATCCGGCTAGCATACATATCCCCGGGCAGCATGGCGCTCAGTTTCATGTCATTTCATACAGTGGTAAGTGGCAAGGCTCTTAACACATGAAGGGCGGCAATCGGCTAGGTATAATCGAAGGCAAAAGAATCACAATGTTGGGGTTGATATCTGTGTCCTCTGAGTAATGTTTAAAGTAATCAATCATTAATTGGAACGTCTGCATAAGTCTGATTTAGATACATAAGCGGCGCAAAGGCATTAGAGGAAATATCACAGCAACCTGCCCCTATCTCAGGGGCAAAATATATCCAATGAGTTCCTAGGTGCCGGGATTTCAGAACGGCAGTCCTGCGATAACTTGGAGATACATATGGCACAGCTAAACTGGATTTTTAAGAAACTCGATTTTTCTTGCATGTACATGATGTCTATAGGGTATAGAAATCCCTAGAACTGGAAACTTTCGGATCTAAAAATATCTCAGGAGATTCAGCTCTTCGGGGCATGAATTTACCTCGGTAATATGGTAAATAGTTGTGAAAAGGGGGAAATAGCGACTTAGCTAGCCGGTAGTTACTCAGTGATTGCAACGGGCGTAACCAGATTATCGCATCTGGCAGACTGTTGCTGTTTGCTGTATTGGCAGCTGAGAAGAATTTATTAGATGCTACTTCATATAGCGGTTGTTGATGATTTGTTACTCATGCTCTGAGGTTGCCCCCCAGCCACGAGCGTGGCATCGACACGGGGAATACATCAATCGTTTAGTGCAATAGTTATTATCAGATATCACCGAGGTAAACCCATGCATCAGGGTATAGGGATAGGAAGATCATTCTCACAGACACGCTTGCTACCCAAGTGAGCGGCTGGCTTCGGAACTGCCGAGCCACCCATGCAGAACTGAAGTGTCTAACTGGACGGCGTTAACGGCTAAAGGGACAGTATCCCATCTGGTAGCGAATTTGCCTTCCAACTGGTAGATTTTATGAGTGATTATAAGTAGCTTCATTTCTTGAGGATTCTTCTAACGACAACACTCCTTGTGTGGAGCTATCATGCTATCTAAAATATATAATTGCAGCCCTCTTAAAAAAAGAAGACCATATGTTGACAGGATTTCTCCGGGCACTACTAAGCAGCATCTTCGGCTGATTGATAGCGCGAATTTGCAGAAATCAGAGCGGTTCAGGGCCTTTGCAGTTGTCGTGGTAAAAAAGGCCAGGGGAATCTTCAATGGGCGTGAGGTATCTGTATATAGATCTGCTTGCATGTCCTAAGAAGGGAGGGTGTACCTATACCTCACTCTAAATTATCTACTATTTTTAGCTGAAGGTAGGCGTAAAGCAGTCCTTTTAGACACTTGGTGAAAAGACGTCAATTTTCATGTAGTATATGGCAACTTATAGATAAGCTGGATATTGATGGGTCGATATTGGAGTTTTGAAGAGCCTAGAATTGGAGAGGGCTAGAGGTCAAATGTGATTCGTGGGGTGGGTATACTATCCGCGTTGCCTAAATGTGCTAATATATAAATAATTTGAGATCAAACAATCAAAAGTAGCGATCAGCGGCACATGGGAGAAGAAGAAGTGCTGGCAGAACCATGTATTTAGGAGTTACAGCCCGGGTTATGGCACAAGTTACCCCGGCCTTTTCACTACAAGCTTTCATTTCTCGCTGACGATAGCAGCCATCTCATCCAAGATGCAGTGGAAAGCTCTCACCCTCGCGCTTCTCGTGAAGTATGGCTCCGGCCAGGGGTACGAGATGATGCGCTTCAGTTGCTCGCAGCTCGTCGTCGACCGATTAGACCCCTTAGTCAATCCCGGCTCTATACCGTCGCCGCACCTCCATCAAATTGTCGGGGGTAATTCCTTTAACGCGTCTATGGACCCGGCAACGCACGATCTTCCCACGGGTTCCACATGCACCAGCTGCACTTTCACGGAGGACTTTTCTAACTATTGGACGGCGGTTCTATACTTTCGGGCTCGCAATGGGACGTATAAACGCGTGCCTCAATTCGTGAGCGAGGGTCTCGTGGCTGATGGCGGCATCACGGTGTATTATATCCCATCGTTCGACCAAGGGGTAAAGGTGACCGCGTTCAAGCCCGGCTTCCGTATGTTAGTTGGAGACGCCGCACTACGCTCGCCAGGCTCGTCGGCGCCTAAGGTGTGCCACCGTTGCATGCCAGCAACAGGCGACAATAGCAACATAAATTGCGGAGCTCCGGACAGCGAGGCTCTGCCCACGGACTTCTGTGCAGGCGGCATACGTTCGGTCATCACCTTCCCTACCTGTTGGGATGGTGTGAACACGGATAGCGTGGACCATAAGAGTCATGTTGCCTACCCGTCGGGATCTCCCGCCACATATGTTGGTGCGTCTGGTACCTGCCCGGAAAGTCATCCTGTAAAGATACCACAGGTGATGTACGAAGTCATGTGGGACGTAAGTGTTATCGGTCCCTTTTCACTATATCCTTTGTGAGCCTTCAGTCCTGACTTGAGAGTCTCATCTTGTGTTATCGGGGCCTGGTGGGACTGCCATGGCCTCGGCTCAATTTCCAACGGCACTGGATATGGTCTATTTGCTGACTCGGTATATATTACAGACGCGACCCTTCAATGATCCGGACTTATGGCCCGAGGATGGCTCGCAACCGTTCGTCTGGAGCACTGGTGACACGTAAGTCTATCTAGTGACACTCACAGCCAGACCGCAACTCTAAAACAAACGTGTAGGGATGGATACTCGCAGCACGGCGACTACGTCTTCGGCTGGCAAGATGATGCCCTCCAACGCGCCATGGACGCCCGTTGCAATGGAACCGTCTGTGACACACTAAAGACCCAGTCCTCAGAGGAGGCCATGAAGTGTACCAAGCAGCGGGTTGTCGAAGAGGACATCGACGGATGTAAGTCACATCTCCTAGGCCTGTGTCCCGGGGAGATCTCATGGGCATGAGCCAGCTAACCACCTTGCAGGGGTGACTGAAATTCCTGGCATGGCTATGACTAGTTAGATTGGTTTCCGTGAGACTTGTTTGGGCGGTTGGGAGCGCGCGGTACGCATGTAACGTGTCGACAAACATAATCACATGCATGCTAACACTAGCCTGAACATTGGGACTCGGGCTTGCCTGTTTTAACTGTAAATCAGTGGTTATCAACTGGAATAGAGAAATGTTGGTAGATTCATTGAGTCGTCTAGATTAACTCGGGGTAACATATAAGCCCCCTCCCCCTAATACCCCAAACATCGAGTTGGATCAAGTTGGGTCTGTTGGATTTGTGAGGTGTAAGGATGTTGGAGGACTAATTACTAGTGCCTCCAGGATCCCCTGAACTTAAGCCACAGGGCATGGACCACTACCACAAGGTCCTAGCGTATACCATAGACATGGCGTCGCGTGCAGATAGCCAATTAGATAAGATAAGGAGTTGGAGGGGTTTTTCCCACATACCAGTAACTGCAGCCACTTAAACCTCCTCCTCCTTAAGATGGTATATAACTTAACTTAAGGCTTAGTTTTTAATACATTATCACATGAGGCAGGCCTTGGGTTGTACAGGTAACACAGATAGATTAGATACGTATGTACCTTCTTTTAGAAGTTATAAGGATGGAGGTCTCTTTACATAAGCTGAATACACCGGATTTCCAGGCACTTCTTAAGTTGAAGTTCTTTGGTTCCTTATCAATTAGTGTAGACTGTTAGAAGCTTTACTGTCATTAACAAAAGATCCCGGAGAGGACCGAAGCAGCTAAGACCGAAGATATTGGTCCATACTTGGCCATAATCTGACATGATGCTATGTTATTCGTCATGCCACTCTGATTGCATAACATGCGATCTAATCCCCTGTTATCAATGACTACAAAAGCTGATAGTGGCCTTGACTTTCCCTTCCACTTCTCCCGATTTTATCTAAATCTTAAACTAAAGCTAACATGAAATACCTTCAGCCAGACACACACACACGCATAAACATAAGCAATTAATAAAGACAACTTAAGATTATGGGAGCTTGTATGAGTTGTAAGAGAGGTGTCGGCGGCTTTGGTAATGACGACAGTTCTGGCGCTGTCGGTAGCTCTGGCGCTGTGGCTGGGTTTAGTGCTGTCGCCGGCTCTGGCGGTGCCGGCAGTTCTGGCGGTGCCGGCAGTTCTGGCGGTGTCGCCTTTTTTAGCGGTGGTGATGGGTTTTATGGTGGGAGTGGCAGAGGCAACGGAGGCGGCGGTAATGGTGGAGGCGGAGGCAATGGAGCCGGAGGCAATGGGGGCGGCGGCGGTGGGGGCGGCGGGGGCGGCGGTAATGGGGGTGGTGGTTGAGAAATGGAAAACAAGTCGTAATTAATTCCAGTGGCAGCTGAGCTTGAGCTTGTATGACTCCTGGGTACCTACAGCCTACCTTCCATTGCGGTTTTAACGTGATTCAGACTGAATGACGCCTTATTAACTGGCATGTCGAACGAAGGCCTTTTCGATAAGGGGTTTTAGGGGTTGCCTCATGTTTACATGGATATTCCATGCTTGTCTGGTGGTTTGGGATTCCGTTTATCTTAATATGTACATTTAACAGTACTTACCTTTATTGAAGATACTTTTTTTATATATAATCTGCTTAAATTAATTATTATAATTACGTTAACTTACATTTTTTATAAGAAATAACAGTTTATATTTAATATGATTTTAATTATATTTTAATGTGTATTATTATACCCCTTAACTTACTGGTAAGAATTAAATTAAATTAAATTAAATCAACGTAAGCGCGTACGAAAAGCAAGCGTCCTGAACCAAGTCGCATTAAGAAATTCCTTGACTTGTTATATATGCTGTTCAACCGCAAGAAGCACAGCAGACTGCTTCGAGTCTCTCTGATGTCTGGGACCGTGGGCATGATAGAACTCTCGAAAAGCTGATTCCCTTCCCAGCAGTGCTCGAGGGGCGTCGCACTCTACCAGGTTACCATGCCTCATGAACGCGACGCGGTCGAAACGATCGATGTATGTAAAACGGTATGAACCGAAAGAATAGTTCGGTCGTTGAATTCGCTGTCGATGACGTTCTGTATGATAGCTTCAGTTTGCTCGTCGACACTATCGAGGGGTATTAGTGCAGCTCCCCTGACCTCAATGTAGTAACGCATGATAACGGAAGAGACCCTTGGATGACACTGCGGGTTTACTATACCTGCTTGTTGCCTCGTCTAAAATCAGGATCTAGCTTGGTACCAACAAGGCCCTAGCTAGGCACATCAGCTGCCTTTCTCCGTGCAACCATTCCGACGTTATAAGTTCCTTGTCGAGTCCCCCGCTCATACTAATCCTCTCCCATAAATCAACCTTCTGGACTGCGTCCCGAATGGTTTCGCAAGATGATATCTGTTGAGGGTCGAGGTTGAACCTGACAGACCCTGGGATATAGTAAGGCTCTTGTGGGACAACGTTGAGTCGTGAACGGACGTCGTCTGGGTGAAGGGTGGAAATGTCTACATCATCGATACTGATCCGCCCTTGCGTTATATCCATCATCTGGAGCATCGCCATGATAATAGATATCTTCCCACTACCCAATAGTCCACAAATCGCAATCTTCTCGTTTAATGAGACGTTCAAACTCAAGCCTGACAAAGTTGGCGGGGCGTGCGGCCTAATGCAAATTAGCTTCTACCTGAAGCCGGGGCAAACAGGTAGAGACGAAGCCTACGAGTAGCTAGCTACAATGTGTTCGAACCGGATGGCCCCACGCGATGGCCCCACGCGATGGCCACTCAGGGGATGGCGGTTCGACTCCGGGACGTTCTGAAATGAAGCTGGGGGAGTTCCGGATGGGGATGCCGTTCATTGTAGCTTCGGCATGCTTCTTGCTAACATTCTTGGCTATAACTTCTGCCAACATTAGAAACGAAGCGCAAGGGCGCGAAAGGGAGGTTGACAGCGGCGGGCGAAAATTAAGAGTAGGACATGGGGTTAAGCTAGATAAAACAACTGTGGAATGAACCCTAATCCACTGTTTGATCATCCCTCTCAGAAACCCTGTTCAATCCATTATTCTTACGCTTTTCGTGAATAAGGTCTTAAGCTACGGAGTGTGGAAATCCTGGGGAATAAGGAACTGCTTTCCATTAAGCTATCATATATGGTGTGGGCAGGGGATCTATCATCGGCTGTTAGACGTAAGGAGTCTCCCCCATTTCAATTTCCCAGGCCACACCCGGGCCCGAAAACCAGCAACCAAGACGTCCACGTTCCGCACTGCGTCTAGTCCTCCTGAGGTTCATATCACACTGTCTGCAACAAAGTCCGCGACACAATTATCCATATAGCATAGACATTACCTCCCTGCTATCCTGAACGTCTTCTATTTCATCTTTGAGAAAATCGGACTGACCTGCCTACCATTCCTACTTCTCGTCGTGCATTTAATTGTTTTGGCCCGGCGGTGATCATCTCGATCTTAGACATCTCCCTCTGATAAGTTTGCAGTGTCAGGTCTCAAGATTGTAGCACCTAACTAAATAGGATAACAACAACCAAGAGGAGGCCTAGCCGAGAAGTAAGGGGGTTCAGGAGGTGGTTTTGTGGGCTACCTAATCAATTTCAATTTGAATATATCGTTAGTTTGAGATAAAAAGTCAATCAATTCGCTTGAATTCATCCTTAAAATGGGTGGTGTTATTTAATTTTCTGAACTTATAAGCGCTCGGTAACTGTTAGATGGCCTCTATTATATGTACGTACGAATTACGATGGAATCGCGATTTGTGGTGATAATTTATTGTTGTTGAATTGAAAGGTAAAAGTTATAGGCTGTAGTAGTAGGGATTTAGTTATTACTATTAAGGTCCTATAGGTTATATAACGTAATTACGTAACCACGCTAAACCTAATCTAAACTAGCTTACTATAGATTTAACTATATTGGTTTAATTATAATAGTTTAATAGTAATAATTTAATATTAAGCACTTTTTATTTTATCGTTAAAAAACGCGTTTTACGGCTTTAAATTTATTTATTTTCTTTTTATATAAATATCCCGTTTTTTTCTTATATATAACCTTATTATATAATATATATAACGTTATATTATCCCCGTAACGTTACCTTATCCTACCTTATAATATAGTAGTTTTATTAACGAAAGCTTCGATTTATATAGTAAATCGATTCGTTAAAATTAGCTTTTTAAGGGTTAAATTCGGGGTTTTTTTTTATAAACGCGTTTAATAAATTATCTTTACTATCTATTTATTTAATTTTTAATATTTTTTATTATTTATATAATTTTCGAAATAATATTATATTAATTATTAGCCTTTTTTTTAATATTATTCCCAATTTAATTAGGTATTTATATAATAATTTCAAATTTATATAGATAATTATAGGTATTTATAATAATTTAAAAATATCGGTAATTTAATTAATCGTTATATTAAATATAATAGTATTATTAAACCTTAAAATTATCCCGTATAATTTATTTATTAATATATTTTTAATAATTCTTTTATATTTAATTAAATTTTAATAAATTATATTATTATAGATTGCGAAATTTATATTTAATCGAACTTTAATTATTAATATAATAATAAACCTTAATTAAAAATTAAGGTCTTTATTATTTATAAATAATCTATTTATAAAGATAAATAATTTAATATTATTAAGGTTTAAAAGTACGTATTTTAATCCCTTTTTTAAGTTATTTATTTATTATTTTATTTATTTATTAAGGGTATCGATATCTTTATTTATTAATTATATAATCTATATTACCGTTAATAGATTAAATAATACCTTTAGTTAATAAATTAAAGCTATATATATTCTTTTTATACGTTAAATAATATATTATTATAATATATCGGTTATTAATTTATCGATTTTTTATAATTATTAACTTTAGCTATATTAAATAAATATTATATTTTTTTTTACGAATTAAATTCGGCTATCGTTAAATTTAATTTTTTATATAGTAATAAGGTTCGTTTTCGGTTTTATATAGAATCCGGTTTCTTTAAATTTATTCTTTTTTAATTTTAAAGAACTTTTTATAGTAATATTAAAAGTATTATCGGTTTATAGTTTTATAATGGTAAAATTTTCGGCATTTCCGTAAATTATTAATAAATATAGGTCGTACGTTAATATTTTTATAGCTAGTTTTTTTTTATAATATATATAGTACGTTTTAAATTAATATAATTCTAATTCCGTAAAGCTATATAAGGGTTTAATAATTTTAAAATAAATACTTTTAGGGTATTTATTAACGATTTTTTTCGATAGTTATATATAGATTTTTTTTTTAAGCTTATCGTTAATTTAAATATATATTTAAGTAATATTTTATAATTCCCTTTTTATATTATAAATTTTAAATAATAAAAGTATTAATATAAGTATTAAATGTTAATTTATTTATTAAATAGTTAGTAATTATATAAGGATAAACTTTTTTCCTTTATTTTTATAGCTTTAAATAATTAATCGTAATTTTTTATATAGCTTAATTATTTTTTTTTAACCTTTTATATAAGCTATATATTAAAGATTTTTTCGGTAATATATATCTAATCGGATTTTATAAATTTAAACATTTTTTAAATAATAAGGTTATTAATTTTTATAGAATCTAATTTTTAAAATAATTTTTTTAAGGCTTTTATAACTTTATTTTATTTTAACTTAATTACTAATTTAAAATCGATTTCTTTTTTATATAATAGGAATATATTAAATATATAATATATAGTAAAAATATAGTTTACGATAGGGTTTATAATAGGATATTTTCGGGGTTTTTTTCGTCCTTTTTTTATAAATTATTATCTTTTAAAGGCCGTTATAGGTTTTTATATCGGTTTTTTTATCGTTTTCGGCCTTATAGGTTTTTATATCGATTTTTTTATCGTTATTAACGTTTCCGGCATTTCGGTAGGTTTTTATATCGATTTTTTTATTACTATTAATATTACCGGTATTTTAATAGGTTTTTATATCGATTTTTTTATTCTTACCGGCATTATTGGTTTTTATATCGATTTTTTTTATAACCTTTATTATTTCCTATTAGTTATAATAATATCTTTTAATTTAAATATATCGAAATTTTATTAATCCGTTTATATTAATAATAACATTACGGTTTTTAAAAGTAGTAATTTTAAAAGGTTTTATTTATTTTTTCCTTTTTTTTTTATATTATTATTTTTATTTATAGTAAAAATATAAGGATTTTTTATACTATAGGGCCGTTTTATATATTAACTATACGATTTATATTAATTTTAAATTATATTTCCCTTAATATCTTTATAGCTTTTTGTACGGTTTCGGTTCGTGTTGGAATAATATTCAGTCGTACTACACGTGAGGCTTATGCGTATGGCTTGTATGTGGGATTAGGGTTGACTAATTTAGCTTAGTGCTAAGATTCCATATATCTATTGCACGATGATCCCCTTACTTTTGCCCTTTTTATAATAGGAAATAGAGATCAATACAATACCCTATTACTACTCCTTATTGCACATATAGTAATTGCCATTACGTACGATTGTATACTTTATGGCAGTTAAGCCATTTAACAGTTCGTTTTATAATATTAAAGAATAGTAGGGAATTGGTAATAATTTTTAAATAAATATTAAATATTAATAATATTAATATAAAGCTATTAGGGCCGGCTATATTATTAAATATTTTTATAGTTATTTAAAAGATCGTATTTAGGTTTATATAATAGCCGATTTTATTTTTTAGGATTTTATAAATACGTTTTAAAGGTTTATATATTCTTTCGATTTTTTTAATTACCTAATAAGCCTTAACGGGTATTTCTTTATAAATAATGCCGATAATTTATATATTATTCCTAAATTTTTTAAATATAAAGTTCGTACCGGAATTATAGGTAATAATATTAAAAAGGCTTTAATATATATAGATTTAATATTTATAAAATATATTTTATGTATTTTTAATTAATAGGAATTTTAAAAATATTATTATTTAAAATAATATAGTCGTATCGATAACGTATAATACGTTTCGGCTATTGAAATAAATTATATTTATTATTACTTTATAGTTAAAATTATATTCGTTTCGGATTATAAATTTAAACCTTTAAAAGGTAAAATTATAAATTTAATAATAGTAATAAAGCTTTTAAATTTCGTTAAAAATTAACGTATTAATATTATTATATTTAGCTATTTTTAATAGGTTATATAATTTTTTAGTTTATAGGTACTTAAATTAATAATATAGTTAATATAGTTTAATTTTTATAAAATAAATAATTGATTTATTATAGCTAATATTAAAAAAGGGGTATTTTTATTTTTATACTATTAAAATCGTTTTCCTATTACTTTTTATAATAACGTTAAAAATGTTATTAAAATAAGCTTTTAATTTATTTATATTCTATAATAATAATAAAAATAATATAGGGGTTTTTATAATATAAAACTTAATTTAATTTAATTCGTTATTTATAATTACTATATTAATGGTTATTAATTAGTTTTAACCTTTAAATCGAATAGTTATATTGCTAAAGATTTAGTTAATTTATACGTTTAGGTATTTTTTAAGGTACGCCTTTAGTTATATTTTTCCTATTATTAATACTTTAATAATACCGGTATTTTATAAAATGCTTTAATATTTAATTACGTACAGATCGTTAAATACGAACTAATTTATTTTTATTATAGTATTTTATGTTACGGCATATACCGCAATAAGTGGATTACGTAATTAGGTGGTCTGTGTACCCAGGTGGTCTGTGCACATCCCATACACACCATACCTGATTTTTAACCCACATACCTATAATTAGTTTCTCCAGCTTTATTATATTATATGAATTGAGTTTAAGATGTATCCTTATATCACCATAGCTAATTGCCGTGACATTTTAGCTATATATATTTTTATTAATAATCCGGTAAGTAAATAAATAATTAATAAGGTATTATATTATCTTTTTATTTTTATTATAATTATTTTTATTATTTTATTAATTATTGTTATTATTTTTAAGGTTTCCTTTAAATTTAAATAGATATATAGCGAATTCTTTAAATATAAATAGATTTCCTAATATTTTTATAGCGTTATAGTATTAATTCTTAGTTTTATTTTATTTAAATAGGGAGTGTTTTATTAATTAATAGCCGTTTTTTTTATAAATAAAGTATTTTTTTTAAAATCGTTATTAATTATTACCCGGGTAAGGTTTAGGTTTATTCTATTATTTTTTTTAAAATAAGGGTTTATAGCTATTATTATTATATTTTTTATCGGTAAAATTTATATTATTTAATTTTTAATTTTATAGGTATTATTAATTCGTTTTACGATTTATTAATATTTATATATTAAATCGAAAGTTTATAAATAGGGCTTTAAATATCGGTTTTATATTAATAAACGCGTATTTAAATTTAAAGATACCGATATAGGCCTATATAACGTTATTATAAAAGTTGATCTTTTTTTTATAACCTTTTTTAAATATATATTAAATAAGGATTATTTTATCGAATAGTTTTTTTAAAGCTTTTATTTTTGATTTATTTAGGTTTAAATTTTAAACCTTAATATACGTTATAATAATCTAATTAATTTAATAATAAATATGGTTAAGGTTTATATTAAAGTAAATATAGATTTAGTTATATATTTCGTTTTAATAACGATTTAGATTAATTTTATTAATAAAATAAATTTCAGTACGATCCGTAAAAATATTCGGGAAAACCGTATAGTATTGGTTTTTAGTAATGTTAAGTTTCCGGTATATATTAATAAAGATTTTTATTTTATCTTTTAATATATTATACGGTTTGCCTATATAGTTATAGGTTAATTTTTATGCCTTTTAAAAGGCAATATATACGGTAAGATTAATTATACCGTTATATATAATACATTAAGGAAATAGTTTATATATTTAGCTACTATAAATAAATAAGGTTTAGTTTTTTAATATAATCGATAAAATATAAGGGTCTTATAGGTTAAAAATAGGTATAGGCTTTTAGTTATTAATAAATAAAATATTTATTATCTGGGGGTTAAATATCGGGATATTTATTATATTTTTATTAAAAATCGTAATTTATATATCCGGTATATTTACGGTACGGGAAGGTTAATATATAGATATAAAGGTAAAAAATAATAATACCGTAATTAGTTAAATAGCCGCCGGTATAGGATTTAAGGTATTTAATATATTTAGATTATTAATTATAAATAGTTTTATAAGTTTTTTTATATTTTTTTCTTTTTTTAATAAGGAAACTCCGTATTTTATAAATATTCCTAAAAGGTATATCTTAAAATAACGGTTTACCGCTTTAAAATTATCCTTTTTTTAGTTTTAAAAATTTCCCTAAAACATTTTAAATAGTTATTAATTTTCTATTTTAATATTATCGTAAATTTAAATAGTTTAATTTATATAAGTTATATAATATTTAGGGTTTTTTATAGGGTTATTAGAATTAATATTTTTACTAAACAAGTTTAGGTATATATATATTTTTTATATAGCTAATAAAAGTAGTAATTTTTTTTATATTTTTTTAAAAGTAAAGATTTTTTAAGTATTAAATCCCGGTAAGAATAAAATTTCTTATAGGTTAGCTATTTTAATAATATAGGTAATATAATATAGCTAAAAAATATTAAAGTTAATAGGAAATAATAAATTTCGGTAAAAAATTAATAGGTATATTAAAAAACGTTAGATCTTATTAAAAAATATTAAAATCCGATAGAATATTAAATTTCTTAATAGTTAAAATATAGGAATATTTATTATTATTATTACCGTTTAATATAAACGGTATTTTCTTTCGGTAATAAGGCTTATTATTTTATTTTTTTATCGATTAAAATATTCTTTATAATATAAAATATATAAATATCCTTTTTCTTAATAATAAAATAAGGTTTTTAACCCTTTTATATATAGCCGGTTAATTTCGGTTAAAATTATAGGATTAAGTCGGATTAAATACGAAAGCCTTATTTAAAACTGGGCTATAATTTATCTTTTTATTTTTATTTATTTATAATTACCTTTATAACCACTAATTAGTATTAGATAGCCTTTATTATACATACGTACGAATTATAATAAAATCGCGATTTATAGTAATAATCTGTTATTGTTAAATTAAAAGGTAAAAGTTATAGGCTGCAGTAATGGGGATTTAGTTACTACTACTAAGGTCCCGTAGGTCACGTGACGTAGTTACGTGACTACGCTAAACCTAATCTAGACTAGCCTACCATGGATTTGACTGCATTGGTTCAACTGCAGTGGTTCAACAGCAGTGATTCAACAGTAACCGAGAGCTACGATGCTGTGGTTAGAGTTGGACTGGATAAGGAGACGTGTTGCCACCTCTTGGAGGGAACCGAGGGGGCCTGCGCAGGGCATTGTCGTGTTTTCGTAAAAGCAGTGAATGAAGTTCGAACTTGCCCGTGGAGCCTTACCTAGTTCCCTCATTCAATTACCTTTGAGCTCAAGATTCCCTTAATAGCTTATGTCTTATTGATTAAAGATTAGTATTCGTGAATTCTCTCCTTTCCCTGGTCGAATTATCCTTTTTGAAGGGTAGCTATTTACCTAAAGCATCATTCTCAAAGTGATCTTGCCACAAGGTCATTGTCTGCGAGATACCTTCTCGGCTGGCTTCAGCTGGCCTGTGTACGTTAAAGGCTTTTGGATATAATCCGTATAAACTAGACGGATAACACGCCATGGACTACCTTGGATATGGGAAGTTACCGGGGTGTTTGGAGGGGAGGCACGGCGATTCTTCGAAACTTAACATGGGCAGAAACCTCTAGGACCGATATGCATTTTATTGTATCAATTGCTGCTTAAATAGGTATAATACAGATGTGATGCTGAGTGCAACACTATGATAACAAGTCCTAAGAAGCTCATTCCCTGCTATACCTACTTATACTTACAAATCTTGCCGGAAGCCCTCATGCGAGTCGTTTGTCTGGTCTAGGTATTCTTTCCCAGATTGGGCAAGCTTCGCGATCTCTTGTGCCGCGACATATTTTCCGGGATTTTCTTGCGTAATTTTGGCCAGCTGTCTCGCTTTGTTCTGCATCGCCACGCTGGCGGCAGACTTATCGATTGTCCTGAGAATCGCTTCTCGTATACACTCGGGCGTCCAATGCGGGCTGGTCTTCGGGCAGCCCCATACGCCAACCTCAATGTATTCTACCAGCTGCGCGAAGTTATAAAGGTCCAACCACTGCGGTAAGACTACTTGTGGAACACCAGCACTATAGGCACGCGGAAGTCAGATATGTTAGGAGGAACGAGGATAGGTTGAGATAAGCTGCACAAGGTGCGAGGGAGGGGGTTAAGGGCTTATTCGGTGGTGTAGTGGACAGGGAAAAAGACTTAAAATCAAGATGCGCTGCCTAAGATAATTACAGAGCATCACGAAATCAAGCGACATACCTGATGGCCTCATGGTAACACCCTGCGCCACCGTGATGGACAGAAGCTACAACATGTCCCGACTCCAAAATCGCGGGTGGGTCAATCGGTAACCAACTTTCTATCTTGATACGCTCATTATCAAGGAATGGTTTCAGGGGTGCCTTGAAATCGTCACCGTAGTCTTCGCCAGCCTCAAGATAGGGGGATCGGCTCCGGAACTTCCATAGGATTTGTACGTCTGTTGAATCAAGCACTTCTGCGAGGCCCTTTGCCATGGCCGTTGCCGCCGCCTCTGAGTAAATGAAGCCCCCGCCAAGATTGACAAGCACGGTGGGAGCACGAGAGAGCCATGCGGCTAGAGCTGGATCTTGCTCCTCTGCCGGCCCCAGAGACAGGACTATGGGCCCTGTGCATGTTACGTTCTGTGGAACCACATCGACGGGCACCGAGGCTTCTGACATGGTTTGCGTCAACCAGGGGACGTCCGGACGGTGGAGCCCGAAGAAGTTGATCGGGTCTCTAAGGCCTTTCGACTTAAGAAAAGCTTGCTTGCTTTTGATGTCCGGCATAAACAGTATAGAAGAGATAAATTGAAGGTTGAGATAGATATTTTCAGCCATTCTATTCCACGGAACAGGGTACGGAATACCCGAGCCCGGACTTGGTTCGCGTGTCAGTAAGGATATCAGAACGAGCAGAAAGATGAGTGTAATAGCACTAAATCGCAAGGGCGCTGATGCCTGGGGATAACTTGCCATGGGTATTTCCATAACATTGCAGCCCAAGGCTGGTCAGCGGGAAAATTATCAATAAGAGTATTTGGGGTAATGAAGGCGTGTAGGCGGTTCTGATCCCGTGTAGCATCAAGAGCGGGACGAAGAAGAGTATCTAAAACTACGACGGCAGGGTCCACCTCGGTGAGAATTTGTTTTACCTGCTCATACATAGACAAGTGGCTCTCGCCGCTCCAAGGCGAGATGAAGAGCTGTATATTTTTGCATGCGGCCTTGATTCCTGCTCGGCCTGGTGGCTGTATGGCATCAGAAATCCTCTGCCCTGCGGCGAAACAAGCTTGTATCAAAGATAGCCCATCAATTGGGTGAAATACAATCTCCTTTGCGGCTGCTGTTTTCTTCTGGCTATAAGAGGAGACACGCTGAAGCCTAGGGCCCAATGCCGGAAAGGAGGCGAAATGTACCTGAATGTGCGGGTAGTGTTCTAATAGTGCCTGAGCTGTTGCTACATGGACATTTGAGAGCCCATGTTCGCTATTGGATATGAATAGAGCCGTGTTATTTTTGCCGATGATTGGAGGCGGCAGTGGTGACGGACGCGATGTCATAAGGGACAGGAACAGTGCCAATCCCCCAATGAACACCGAACCGGCAAGGAACATTCGTCTCAGTCCCATTGCAGCTATGTGTTACGATTATAAGGCTAGTGTAAGATAGAAGAAAAGAGTGAATCTTCAAAAAACCAAAAAAGAAAAAAAAAGGAGACAGAAAACAATGAATATCGACTTAGCCTATCTACATATAAACCTTAACTAATCAAACAGGCGTTGTGAACCAAACAAACAGATGGGTGACTAGGTTAGATAAAAGTTGAAAGAAATTGAAGGAATAGCCTAACAAGGGGGTTCCGAGGGCTACTCCTATATTACATATAACTGTTAGACCGGTCATATTAGATCAACTTTTCCCCGATTGATTAATCCCCGTTAGGAAAGCTTGCTTCGCGCTAATTGATACGCCAAGTGAGCTAATAACTAGGTTAAGATAATTCTACTTCTTGGATGGACCGAGTGTACAGAAGAAAAGAAACGTGAGAAGCGGAGTGAGCTGATTCTGAGATGGTCTCTCCACTCTCGGCCTCTATTATCTCTCCGGGCGGTCTTCCTCATCCCCATTTAAAGCAGTCGCCGGTCCTGCAAGCAAGGTCAAACCATGCCATAACCACTGACTCTTGATTTTGGATGTTGTGTGATACACCTCCTGCGCTGTAAGCTTCAAACCAATCATTATCACCATAGACATATTTCGTCCATCCGTTGACGGGTGTGTCGGATGAAGAAACTGTTGGCGTCTCGCTAAATCCAAATACTGATGTCCACTGCTTACTCTCTTCCTCAAAGTTGGTGTAATCGAGTACCTCGTCGGCTGTGCCGTGGAATATCTGCATCTTTGGTCGCCATCCCTCATAGCCCGGATATCCGGCTTTCACTATGGCGGCCCATTCCTCCCCGGTTTTCGTGATCTTCCCCGTCGCGCAAGCGTCATTCCAAACCCCATAGCCAGCGCCAGAAAAGCAGCCGAACGGAACACCCGCAAATGCGGATCCCGCAGCAAATATATCGGGGTAAGCCCCTATCAGCACGCTAGTCATCATAGCGCCCGAAGAAATGCCAGTGACGAAGACGCGGGCCGGGTCGCCCTTGTATTCGTCTAATGTCCATCGCACCATACTGGCTATGCCTAGACTGTCCCCTCCAGCGTCGTGGGACAAGGTGTCGTTGGAGGACACATCCCAACACTTATCCGCAGTATTCGGACTGTCTGGGTAGATGACGATAAAACCGTACTGGCTAGCCAACGTCGCATACTGGGATCCGGCATAACAAGCCTGTGCATCGCCATGACACCAATGAGGGTTGACTAGGATCGGCGGGTTGGGGGTGAGTTCGTCAGGAACATAGATATAGAACCCGACGTTTCTCGGATTGGGACCGAAGTCTGAAGTAACTTTCTGAAGCGACGCGCTACTCGCGAACAGCGGAGCGCAGGTTAAGATCCAGACAAGCCCAGATAGTAGCTTTCCGTGCATCTTGATCTCGGTACCTAGGTGTCGGTTGGCAGACTGCCCTACGTCTTGAACGCTAGCAATAGTAGAACAAACTAGTTTAGCACCCCAGATCTCGGTGCTCCTAGGCAATAGCCTTCGTAGTCCCCATAGCTAAGAACGACGGAATTCTCAGAAGGGATTCATGTTCTTAAGTTGATAGTAATGTCGTGGAGCATGCCCTCGAGATGCGGAGTGTCGTGCTCCGAGGCTCTATTCGGCGCGGATTGCTAATCGTGTTAAGTTTACGTACCTAGGTTAGTAACTGCAGAGTCTCAAGAGCCGCGATACAAGCTCATTATCAATATAAACTTTTACTATTGAATTACAGGGTTAATGAGACTTGATTGACTTGAGGTTCAGCTATCTACACATGGAGGGAGTCCTGACATATATACACAATGCAC
>JAJJKD010000161.1:0-92983 GCA_022376535.1 Xylariaceae sp. FL0662B | reverse complement strand
GTATTTCGGACCGCTTCCGGTAACATTTCGCCGACGTGGCTAATAGGAGATATAGATATAGATATAATGAATAACTAATATAATAATATAGCTACGGGTAACCCGGGGAAAGTTGTTAGAATTGTGACGGTTATATATTATAATACACACATATAAGTGGTTAGGCCCAGCTAACCGGACCTATATTCAAAACTAACAACTAAAAAGGAGAGATTCCTCTTTAACGGACTAACTGCTGTAAGGGCTTATAACAGGTAACTGGCTGGCTAGCCGTGTAAGGTAAGGTAGGAAGCCCTACGGTTACATAATCGGTAAAAAAAAACCGGCTTTTATAATTTAATTTTTAATTATTAATTTAAAAATTTCTAAATCGAATAAACTTTTATCAGTTATTAAATAAAAAATACTATAATTATTAAATATAGTATTTTTTATAAAAAAATATTTTAAAAATCCGGTAATAATATAAAAATCCGGTAAGTTTCCTATATAAAAAAGCGTATTTATATTAATTAATATTATAATTATAAGTTTAAGCTATTTATTTTTTTAATTTTTAAATAATAAATTTTTTAATTACCCCCTTTTTTAATTTTTAAAAGGTTAAAAGGACTTAACTTTTTATTTATAAATATTTATTTTTAAAATTTTTTTTTTTAATAAATAAACTTATAGTAAATTTTAATTTAATCGATTTTCGCTTTAAAAAATATTTTAATCGAATAATTATTTTTTTCGATAATTATATATTATAAAATATTATATAATTTTAATTTTTAATAATACTTTTAGCTATTAAGCTTTTAATAAAAATATTAATATAATCTTTTTAATAAATTATTAAATTAATATTTTTTATTAGCGCTTTTTAATCTTTTAATACTTTAATTTTAATTATTTAATCTCTTTATAAAAAATATATAGATTTTTGTTTTTTATATAATTTTATATAATATTTTTATAATCGAAAACTAAAAATTACTTAATAAATTTATTTAGCTTTAATAATTCTTTTTAAAATTAATTATTTTAAATAACATTAATAAGCTTATAATTTATTTAATTTAAAATTAATTTAACGCTTATAATATTAAAAAAATCCTTAGTTATAAATATCCCCTAAATATTTAATATTTTATAATACTTTATTTAAAAATAGGCTATATTTTAATGCTAATACTATTTACCGGAATTAATAATATTTATATATATTTTCGTAAATACCGTTTAATAGTTTTTTTTATTATTATTTTTTCGCTAAAAAGGGTTAAATTAAATATTTTATATAAATTCCTAATAATTTACTAGAATATCGCTATTTAATCTTTCAGAATTATTATTTAAGCGTTTATAAAATATATCGGCTTAATAGTTTTATTTATTAATTAATATATAAATATATACCCTATTATAGAATTTTTTATATTTTAAAATATTATTTAAATATAATTTTTAAATATATAATTATAAATTAAGTTTTTTTCTTTAATATTAATTATATTAGGTATTTTAAGTTAATTATTATATATAGTTTATAGTTAAGTTTCTTATTATTTAAATTCCTTATCGTATTTTTTAAGCTTTTAAACCCTATAATCTTTAATTACCTTATTAAAATCGGGCTTAATAAAATTATTAAAAAGTTTATTCTATAAAAAGTCGGGAATATTCGGATTAATTAAAGTTTCTATATTAAATTATTTAATTTAAGCTTTAAGTTTTTAAAACTACTTTAGTTAAATAAAGGAATTTTTAAAGATTATATTCCTAATTTTAATATTAATTAAACTATTTAAAAAAATATTATAATTAATATAATAATAGTATAAAAATCGTTTAAGGAAATAGAAAATTATTAAAAAAAATATAGTTAATAAATATAATAAAGGTTAAAAATTATTTAAAGTACCGGATAAAAAAGCTAACCGGACTTATAATTATTATAATTTTAAATAAAATTATATTTATAAATATTATCTTATATAATGCCGTAATTTTTTAAATAAAAACTATAAATTAAAAAGTATAGTTTTTTATATTAAAGTTAAAATATCCTTTTTTATTTAAATAATCTTTAAATTAACCTTTTCCTATTTCTTAACGCTTTTAGCGCTAGGATTTATTTATTCGGTAATCTTTTAATATTATCCGGAGACCTATTACTGTAACATATATTATTAAATCGATATAATTATTATAATAAAAAGAAAAAATAATACGGAAATATAATTTTATATAAGTTAATAAAGATTAAAACGTAAGTATTAGGTTTTTTATTATTAAAAAAATATAATTTAATAAATATTAATATAATGGAATTTAATATATATATATATATAATTATAGTAATTTTAATTTAAAAATAATAATAAAATATATTATATTTAATTAAATATTAAATAATTAAATAAAAATACATTAAAAGTGCGAATTAGAAAATTTTAAAAATAATAAATAAAAATCAATAATATTTTAATAATGATATTTATAAAAAATGTAAAGCGAATTAAGTTAAATAAATTATATATTTTTATAATTTTTTACGTAAAAAGTTAAAAAAAACTAATTAATATTAAAGGAAATAATAATTTTATTAATAAAAATATATTAAAAATATAAATTAAAACGCTAAAAATTAATTTAATAAAAACTATTAATATTTTAATAATTATAAGTATTAAAAATATAATTTTAAATAAACTAAATATATTATATATTTTTATAATTTATTATATAAAAAATAAAAAAAACTAATTAGTATTAAAGGAAATAATAATTAATTTAATAAAAGTATATTTAAAAACGTTATAAATTAATTATGTAACCGTAGGGCTTCCTACTTTACCTTATACGGCTAGCTAGCCAGTTACCTATTATAAGCCTTTATAATAGTTAGTTCGTTAAAAAGGAATCTCTCCTTTTTAGTTATTAGTTTTAAATATATGTTCCTATTAGCTATACCTAACTATTTATATGTATATATTATAGTATATAACCGTTATAATTTTAATAACTTTCCCTAAGTTACCTATAGCTATATTATTATATTAATTATTTATAATGTTTACGTTTATGTTTTTTATTAGTTATATCGGTAAAACGCTACCGGAAATAGTCCGAAATACCCCCGAATTTTTATAGGACCTATTAGCTTTTACGGGTTACGTAATTATTTAAGCCCTTACGGTAAAGGCTATTTAATAAATAGAAATATAGGTATAACGGTTATAATAAATGGCTAATTTTTAACGTCGGTATTATAAATTATAATCGTAAATAGACGATACTTTTTCTATTTTATTACGGAAACGTTACCGAAATAGTTCCGATTTAAAGCCGGATTAAAACGTTAATTTAAATAAATCTATTAAAATTTTTACCCTAAAATTTATATATAGGTAAAAGAATAAATAGCTAGCGGATTTTTATAGGGCCTTTAATAATACTTTAAAAAAGTATTAAAAATTATATCGAAAATAAACTTTTAATACTGTTTATTATAAAATAGGAAAATATAACGTTTCCGTACCGAAAACCCTATAAAAGTAGTACGAATTAAAGGCGATTAAAAAGCGTTTTTATAATAAATTAATATATTTATTAGGGACGTTAACTATTATAAAGCAGCTATTATTAAATTGTTAAAATAAACTAATTAACGCTTTAATTAATACCTTAAAGATTTTAATAACTACTTTTAATTTTTAAAAAACCAGAATAACAAATATAAATTATAAATATATAGTATTTATTATTATTTTATAAAACTATCGGAACTATTATAAAATAAACTAAAATTATAGCTATTTATTTTTCCCGGTACCTATAAGGGTATAATAACTATAGTTATGAAATATTAGGAATTAGGGGACCTAATTATTTTTTAAAATATTAAGTCCGAATTTTTTTATATTAATAATAGGGCCGATATATTATCGTTTTATAGCCTTTTTATTAATATACCTTAATTCCCTATACTTAAATTATTATAATTAATAAAAGGTTTAAGCGTATTATAAATAGTTTAAAATGATATTTTATTAACCCTATTAGTAAATAGTATATAAAAAAATAAAGAAGGTAAAGTAATACTATATCGTATATATAGTAATAAAACCTATTAAAAATTAAAATACCTTAAAAGAAAAAAATAATTATAAAATAATTAGTAGATTATAAAGGGCTTTATTAATAGCGTAATTTTATTTTATTTTATTAATAATAGCTATTTTATATTAGTTTTAGGGGTAAATTGCCTTTATTTTAGCATTAATCCGGGGTTATTACGTAATTAATAATATAAAGATATCTTATTAGTTTTTATTTCTACGGGGTTTTTTTAATAGGCAGTTTATAGCTAGTAAATATATATCGCTTTAAATGGTTAATTATTAATATAGTTATTAATGGTTTATAGCTAATATAGTTAGTTACTTATATAGTATCGGTAATATATCGGTATTAGTCCGTTATCTATTTAGGTATACCTTAAAATCGTCCCGTTATTTATTAATTAATTAGCTAATATAGCTAATTAGTTAGTTTATTAGTTTATTAATAAACCGTTACCGGTATAAGTAATTAGGTTTATTATCTTTTACTAAATATAATAAAGTTATCCTATAATTAATAAAGTTAATTATCTTATAGCCGGTAAAGCTAATTTATTAATTAATAATAAGGCTAGGTATTTAGCTAACTTAGTATTAATAGCGGTAATTATTAAGCCTAATAAGTGGCCTATTATATTAGCCAGTTAAATTAAATTAAGTACATATTAAGTTCGAAATGTTTTCGGAATATTACCGATACGGCTTTAAAACCAGTTTATTAATTAGGTTTATTTAGTTAGTTTATTTAAGCTAATTATTACTTTTATTAAAGCAGTTAATAAAAGGCCGTTATATTTAATTAATATCTTATTAGTTCGCTATAATTTATCGAAATAAACCCTAAATAATAAGCGTATATATTATAAAGGGTTCGATTTAATTCCGCTATAAATAATAAATAGTATATATTTTAAATAGGATTAGGGTATATATATTTATATCTTAAATAAATCGGGGTTAATTTTTATCCGGGAAAGGGTATAATTATAACTATAAGGCTTCCTACTTTACTTTATACAGCTAGCTAATTAGTTACCTATTATAAGCCCTTATAGTAGTTAATCTATTAAAAAGGAATCTCTTTTTTTCAGTTATTAGTTTTAAATATACGTCCCTATTAGCTGTATTTAACCACTAATATGTGTGTATTATAATATATAACCGTTATAAATTAAATAATAATTATTTATTATTTTAATAATAATAAACCTTAAAAATATTAATTTAATATAGTTAAATATAATATATAATTATATAATTTATAACGTAAAAAGTAAAAAAATAAATAAATTAATATTAAAGGAAATAATAAGTAATTTAATAAAAATATATTAAAAATATAAAATATAATTTTTATTACGGTAAATATATATATATATACATAAGGTAAAACTTAAGGATTTTATTATATTATTAATAAAATAATTAACTTAAAGAAAATTTTTTTAAGCTATTAAATAGTATTTATAAAGTTTATAAATATATATAAATGGGTTTTATATATATATATATACATTTAATATAATAATACTTTAAATTTAAATTATTATTATAATAATTTTAAAAAGTTTTAATATAATTAAATAAAAATAATTAATATTTTAATAATAATAATAAATAAAATTATATAAATATAAAATAAATTTAATTAATATAAATATATATTTTTATATTTAATAAATTTAACGTTATAAATTAATAAATTATATAAAGACGGTTTTAATTAAATATATAATTTAAATATTTTTTTTTTAAAAATAGGGAAATTTTAATAAATTATTAATATTTCTTTAATAATTAATTAATTAATATTAATTAAAGTAGTAACTAATTAATAACTAGCCCTATTAATTAATTAGTTATTAATTAATAACTAATTCATAACCCTGATTTTAAATTTTCATTATAGCATAATAGCTGTAAGTATTTCAGTATCCCCCCCCTTGCGCAGTAAGGTACCAGCCGGCCTCCATTTACACCTTAACACATGTGAATAAACAAATAAAGGCCAGCACAACTTTCTGTATACTATATAGCTTGTTATATAGCTGTGAAACACGTTTCGTGTAATTATTTGTTTATGGGAATCAGCCAAAACACAGTGTCTCATTTTGCCTAGGTCTAGTCACGGTATTAATTAGTAGGGCTCTAGAAACTATCTCATAGCCCGTTTAATTGAATTCATTTCAAACCCCCTCCCACCAGGATACACACAGTTTTGTACTTGGTGTGTACGAAGCAATAAACATCGCAGCTAGTCCCGCTAAAAAAGGGCGGATGCGGTGTGGTAAGTGCCTACCTATATCGGGAACCGACCGTCTACCTAGGTACCTATCGCTCCTATCCTACCCTAGCGTGCCTAGGTAGACACTAGGCCTGCGGGAAAAACAACCGAGACATGGGCTCGGTCAATGTCGACCACTGCCAGCACCACCAACACCTCCACAACCACAACCACAACCACCACCACAACGGGCACAATTACAACGCGACACAAAAATCAGAGTCACATCTACATCTACATCTACATCCACCTGCGCCTGCATCTGCATCCTGCAAATTGCAAAATGTTTCGCAAACACCGTATCTTCTGAATGCGAGTCACCGACCACCATCACGACAGCGCGAATCAGTAATAATCAGTAATAGCCACTAACCAGACCCAAACTAACCGGCTCCATTCTTCTGGTCCGCTTCGATCAATTGGCAACACCGGCACTTCTACACTCACACTAGGGGGCACAAGACTAATAACAAGACTAACAAGAACAACCAGTCCAACAAGTCCAACAAGTCCAACAAGTCCAACAAGTCCGCCGAGAATCATATCCACAACCATCGCCAACACAACAACCACCACTGAAATTACTACCACGACCACCACGGCGCCCTCAACCTCTTCAAGTTCTGGTTCTGTCTTCAGACCACGAGACCAAAATGTCACGCCCACCGCCAGGGTATTGGTAAAAAAGCGAGGAATCATGCCCTACGAATCAAACAACCGACCGCAGATGCCGTGCCTCAGTGCTTCCGCCGCCAGGGTCGTCAATAAAACTCCTCTAACGCCCAAGATAGCTACCAAGGCACAGCAACATCCTGCTCCTACTATAGCGACAACAACTCCTGCCAACAACAGACGCACGCAGCCTCCGCTTACTGCCACTTCAACTCGAGAAGCTACCACAAATCGGCGCATAAGCGGACAGCACGATGAATCCTCGGCTTTCGTTCCTCACCTGAGCAGCAATATCACCCCTCGCTCCGGCTCCAGACAGAACCGCGTAGATAGTGCTAATTCTACTCCGAATACTACCCCAAACCCAGAGCGATCATCCGACGTATGGGATCCCAGGTCTAGTTTGGAAATACCTACGAGCCCGCGTCTAGACGGAGACGCCATAAGAAGGCCGGTCGTCACGTTTAGCCCGATACCTTCAGACCGCAATAGCTATGACAGGCAAGAACAACATACTACTTCAGAGTCTAAATTTTTCCACGCGAGTGATGCGAAGCCTGCGAGGCCGCTGTCTGCTTCGAAACAAGCTCCGGCGAAGAGCCCGACTTTCTTCTATGCCAATGGCAACACCGTCGAGGACAGGTCCGCCAGTTCGCCCGCTCTCGCTCCGGCGATTGGCAACTCACAGGATAACCTCTCCAACAAATTTATGTATGCCAATGGCGCTCCAGAAGTGCGACCCAGCCCTCCAGTTTCCCGCAGCTCCGGCTCAACCATGTCGACCACTTCCAAGGCACCTACCAGTCGTCCGGGAACTAACCCGCCTAGTGGCAGCCACACTCCGCACCAGAGACCTGCTTCTCCAACGAGGCCGCCATACCAACAGCTACAAACCTCGACAAAACAGAACAATCTTCCGCCAGGGCCAGGACCAGGTCGACCCCAGGCCCTATCCCCGCCGCAGCTGGGACCGTCTCCTCCTGGACTCCGCCGATCTAGCACCGGCACCTCTCGAAATGGCGGTCATTCTCGTGGCCATTCTCGTTCAGCAAGTTTGGCAAAGGCAGAGCATAATTCTGGCCCTTCGAAATTATCAGGCCCCCCGGTATCGCTAGAGCCATCGTCTCCTCTCAGCGTCTCGTCTCATAAGCCCACGCCTCTTACACTAGCTTCAATAATCCAAGCGGCCGAGGAGTTTGCAGAGGCCGAAGATTCGGAGTCGGTGGACGAGGCTCATTCTGGATTGCAAAGTCCAACCAAGTCTGTTCATTCCACAGAACCGGTCAGTGAACTAGTCGCAAATGCAAGACGAGAACGTAAGGTTCAAGATCTCGAGATCAGAAACGCGTCGCTCGAGGCCATCAACCGAACACTAGAGCGTCAGCTTCGAAAGCAGAGCGCGGAATTGAGAAGCTATCGACGCCTATCACGGGCTGGCCGGTTTGCAATGGCCCCTACCACGGCTTCTAGCCGAGCGCCTTCAGAAACGATGTCAGAGCAGCACGTCGCAGAAATACGAAATCTCTCTGGACTCGGCAAAGAGGAAGCCGAGTGGGAGGGTGAACATGAAGAGGATTCCTTCTCCGACAGTGACTCGACAACCGAATCGTTGAGCCCCAGTTTGGTCGCAGAGCAGGACGCGAAGCATCGTGATCGAGACGAGCGGAGGTTACAGCTTGATCTGACCAAGCATCAAGAATTACTCATCGATTCGCAAAAGATTAACCAAAGCATCCGAAAATGTCTCGACTGGACCGAGGAGTTGATCAAGGATGGCAAGAAGGCGCTCGAATATCATGTCAGGGTCAGTGATGTGGAGTTAGGTGGGAGAGTATTAGACCCGTTAGATGAGGAGGACGACCCTCCCTTTCCCGCGGATACCTCACCAGATGCCACCATCACGCTCGGAATCAAGATGGTGGACGGACCTACAGGTCTGTTGAGCTGGGGTACGCAATCACAGGTTAGAGATAGTGGCATAGAACTGTCTGGGGACGCTGATTGAAGGAAGCCTGAACTTCATTCACATACTACTACATCATCGCTCTTACGACATATTCCCTTTCAGTTGGATACGGTTATTACCAGGTAGACGACAGGCCACTACGGCGGGTGCAGCGTTATTATATCATACCAAGGGCGGCTACATTGCATACAAGGCAGCTTTGTCTAGCCTCAACTTACATGATTGTATTCGCAAACCCTTTTTCTTTGTTTCAATTGTAACACCAACGGATACCCGAAAATTACCAGAACGGACGGACGGACGGACGTTAGGGTCGGTAGACCATCTCCACACCACTCGACACTTTTTTTCGAATTTTCTTCTACCTGAGTCTCTCATAACGATACCCAAATGGCTACCCAGCGAAATAGCTCAAATTACACGCAGAAGGCACGGGTTAATATAGATTCTTACCATACATAGGTTACGGAGGAGGTTTCACTGGGAGCCGCACTAAGAGGTGTATATATATCCCGCACATCCGCGAATCTTGTGATCTAGAAGGAGATGGCCCGGGCAAAGCAAGCAAGCAAGCGGGCAGGCAAAGCTGGGAGTCGATAACTGCCGCATAAATAAGAGAGACTATGTGACTACCATAGTTGCTTGAATTGGAGAATATGTTAAAAAGAAAAGATAAAAAGCTGCTGCTGGGAGTGCGCTACGACCCTGCCTGCGATCGTTATTGCGTTGTGATTATGATACCCACGGAGTGAGTTGGCTCTGCTTTTGAGGACGGGGCCCTAGCCATGTAGCACCTTGAGCGTGGAAATAGTTATATGTTTCCTGGATTTCCCTTTGGCCTTGGGTGCGGTGATGGCTGCCTAGACAGACAGACAGACAGACAGATAGACAGACAGACAGACAGATAGACAGACAGACAGACAGATAGACAGACAGACAGACAGACAGATAGACAGAGGATAGATGGTAAATATGTACCAAGATGACATTCGTGAGAGTTCGGATATCGTTCCAGTTACGGGCACTAGGAAAGCACATCATGTCAGTTCGACGACCTATACGAAAAGCTGGGGGAATTCGAGGGATTGGCTACCTACTTACAATTAATTAGGTCTTTCTCAGATGCCTATATAACCTGGATAGGTAAGAGTAGTCGGCTTGGTGGTGTATGTATGTACGTATCAAACAATCTGTGGTGGCAGCACTTTCAGGACCTCGGGAATCGTTGCCGGGGTCCCCCCCCCCCTATATCTATGAACATCCTTGCCCCCTGCTCCCTGCCTTTCTCCTGAGCCATCTGTAAAGCGCGTAATACGATAGTTTCACGAGTACTCGGAAATCAAGCGCGCTACTTAATTGCATACTATTCCTGCCGGTCTATCTGTTTTTCGTCTCACTCGGGAAGGCTGGCTGGCGGAATGGCTGCGAAGTGTATTTATATAAGTAGGTATGCTTGGCCTGCGATTCCTAAAATATTTCCTAAAGTCTATTACCACTCCGCGTTTTCCATGGTTCCTTAAGGGTAGATGAGCTGAATAGCTATCACCCACCCGTTTTTGTCTGTTTTGTTACCTACTAGATACCTGCACCGCCTTCTATCAATAATCCCTAGTGCCTACGAGGGTGTGAGGGAGGGAAAAAGCCGATTTCAGACGAACCTATCATAAGACAGCGGACCCTGAGCAAGAACGTGGCTAACTAATCCGCGGAGCTAGGATCATGGGTTTTTCCCGTGTCAATCCATATTGTTTGGCCGGATGAACGGTCAGGTTCTTATGCGTGGGATGGAAGCGTGAGAAGGCATCGTGGCTACGTCAAAACTACGGTAGGGAGATAGATAAGTACGTGACGGGGTTTTGCTAGTTGTAACATGACCTGAGAGAAAAATAAATGAGAATTTATTCATGACCCACGCAACGCCAGCCGTGTGTGTATTGACCGTGTATAGGGCGAGAATACCAACGTGAGGGTAATTCGTTTCTTGCTCTATGGGTAGACGCGAAGAAAAAACTGGGTTCGGGCAAGCTATTATCTTTATACTCCTTACTACATCTAAAGTAGCAGTCAAATACGCTTTACTTACCTAGATCTCGGTCCGCTTGATCCCGGCTGCTTAGTTCCTAGCTATTATGCTAGGGGGGACGGGTCCTAATTCCAGACATGTCACCAAAGGGGCGGATATCATACGCATCACAAAAGCCCCAGCTTGCATAATCACAAAACGGTACGAGGGGAATCATTGATCTTCATGGGAGAGATGTCTCTGTGCCAAATTCAAAGAACCCTGCCCTCTCCTCTTCCGCTGTAGACAGTCTATTATAAGCCGTGGCGCCTTCTTTTTATCCCTACTCCCCGAACTTTCTCCCTGAGGACTTTCGACTCGTAATAACTTGGACACAATGCTGCGTTATCTGTATCATATACGAGCCTCCTGAACTCTCTAATTCCGACATATCGCTTTGCTAGACAATTATCCGACTCCAATCTCGGATTTGGTAGCGGCCAACGCTGCCAAAAATTAAATCGGAATTCATGTTGTTGTTGCCATCCCCCCCATCCCAATGGCCAGAAATCCCCTTCAGGATACCGTCAGGCAACCATCCTTGATAAGACACGAGGTCAACAGCCACCGTAAGCAAGACGGGTCCACTATGACTTCTCCTTGGGTATATTTGACGAATTAGCAGCCGTGTCGGCGTTGTTGGCGTCTCTGTGATGGTGGTGGTGGTCTTTATCCTTGCCCTTCTTCTTGGAGTCCTTTTCCTTCTTGATGGCGGCCTCGGCGACCAGCTGTTCGAAGGCCATATAATCGCCTTCTTCCTCTGGGGACCTTTGGGCCTGGGTGCGAGTTAGCAATAGAATCGTAGTAGGGAAGAAGCGTGAGGGGAGAAAAAGAGATGGGGGCAGATTGAAACTGCGTATATGAATCCTACCTTTTGAAAGATGTCGCCGATGATGATTAGCGCCTCCGCGCGCTCCAAGCGCTTATTCAGGGCGACCTTCTTGTCGTTCAGCACGCTATCACAGACATCGCGCAACACGCTCTGGATCTCGAACTTGCTGCCGCGCCATGCCGCCGTGAGAATCTTGCCAGTGACTCTGCGCTCGTACTCGACCTTCCGCTCGTCAGTCCACTCCTCGCCGCCAACCTGCTCCATGCGTGCCATCTCCTCCATGGTCTGCTGGGCATCGATCGCCGACGAGATGGTGTTCCACGTCTCCTTGACGAGAGTCCCCTTGTCCTTCATACGGCTGAAGAAGCCGCCTATGCCAAGGAACTTCTGCGACTTGAGGAGCGCGGTGGCTTTCGACAGGTACACGGAGCCGATGGCATGCAGGATGTCCAGTCCGAAACTTTCCATCTTCAGATTCTCGACCTCGAGCCTCGTCTTCTCCTGGAAGGCCCTGGTAACGTCAGGGCCCTTGTCGGTCTCGGTCCATACTGATATGCGGTCGATGAGCTTGCGGGCGAGCGTGTCGACACGCTCCTGTCGGACCCGGGCGCGCTCCTTCTCGTAGGCTAATAGTTGCTCCCGTTGCTCCTTAGTCAGTCCGCCCTTCTTCTTTTCCTTCTTGCGCAGCTCCTTCTCCTCTTCCGTCTGTCCTACCAAGTGTGTATCGTCAGATGGGCGATCCATGAGCGCAGGTCGAATAGGGATGGCCTGTCTCGATTTTGACGAGTTTTCCGAAGAACTTGGAGCTGGCGAGGTACCACGAGGCGACGGATTCGGTGGCGCGTCCTGTTTTCCAGGCGCGGTCTTGTTCTTTGCCGAGGCGCCAGCAGTTGGTTTCTCGGGCTCATCTTCCACGACGACGGTAGGGGGCGGATCCATGGCAGCGGCGGTCTTTGCGCTCTCGCGCATGGCCTCCTCGGTGCCTGGAAATTCGGCGTCGTCGTCCTCTTCTCCAGCCATGGTAATATCCATGGTGGTGGTTAGGTCCTTCATAAGACTGATCTCGCCGATCCAGTCGACAAAGGCCTCCCCGCCAAATATACTGCTGAAGAATTCGGCCGGATCAACGAAGCCCTCGGTCGGCTTGGCGCTGTCCTTGCCATATTTGTCGTATGCCTTTCTCAAATCGGTATCTGACAGCACTTGATAGGCCTCGCCGATAGCTTGAAACTTCTCATGGGCAGTCGGATCGTTGGGGTTCTTGTCTAGGCATAGGTTGTCAGCACAGAATCAATATGCGCGGCAGGCAAGACAAAATGAAGTAGGAGCGCGCGAACCTGGATGATGGACGATAGCGAGCTTGCGGTAGGCCTTCTTGATTTCGAGCTCGGTGGCGGTAGGCTTGACGCCTAAAGCGTCGTAGTAGGTTGTGTCAACAACCATAGTTTGTGCGGCGTTGCGATCGCAAATATGACGGTTTGAAAGTGTGTGGGCGACGTAGACCTAGAGAAAAATAGGGCGCAGATGGTTGAGAGAATTACAAATAATGTCTCTATTATGGATAGAAATGGAGGAGAAGAGGGCGGATCAAGACGCTGGAAAGAAGAACAATAAGAAGAAGGATTACGTGTCTGCTAAGCAGATCGTCGTTGAAGAGGAGGAATAGACAAGGTCTTAACCTTAGAAAATGAATAGATGACGGGCAAAAAAAGCTGGACTTCTAATGGCTATGACGATTGTGAACCTAGCAGCCTGGCACCTGGAAACTACCCGACGCCAGACTCACAGTACATATGTACATATTACTCGTGAATTGCGTTGAACCACCACCAGTCACCGCCTTGGCAACTTGGCAGCTTGGTGTGTACCTATGTACTGGTATACAGTTATGACATATATGCAAATATGGATGTAGGTATGTAGACTATGTAAGTAGTACCTAGGTACATCATACCTAGGTACATATGTAGTCTTGGACCTCTTCTTAGTCATTAGTAAAGGCTGCTACGTAACAATGCTATTTACACTAGAAGCCCCTTTTTCATATGTAAGAATTATAATCACTTCTCAATTCCAAAATAACCAATGCTGTCTACCCAATTTCATGTCATAGTGCCGTGGCAATGTACATACTCCTTGGGAAACATTGATGTGGATTGCATCATGGCGGGGTCGTCTTCACATTCATCTGCCCCGCTACAGTAAGTAGGTATCTGAGGCTCAACCTTAGTTAGCCGGCCAGTCAGCCAGCTCTAATGAGTTCAATGACCTTCACTCCATGTAAAAGTAAAATCTATGCTGTTGCTATTTTGAAGGTCCTGCAGATAGATAAGAAGACTAAAGAACAAGAAAACCTTAGCTCCTAATAATAAACGCCTCGAAATGAATTCACCCGATTCCTGCATGTCGAACCATAGTCTTCCAAGGTTATTAATACGTCAAGGTATGCAGGTCGGATTGGGCACCTAGTTGTGTGACACATTACCTAGGTCTTGTCAGCTGCTTATTTAACCCCTGCAGCCTTCATGCGCTCAAAACACTGTCTGTAAGCCTCGTGGACCTCTGGTACCGAGTATCCATACTCCTTCAACTTCTTCTCCAGTTTCGTCGTGTCCAGCATGCAGTTGCTTCGGCCCGCCTTGATCACCTTGGCCTGCTCCTCGACGCTGAAGTTCTTCCAGGTGAAATCTGGTCGGATAATTTCTTTGAAGAGCGACAGCACCTCATTGTGGCTAATTGCTCCGGGATTGGTGAAGTTGAACACGCCCGTGTCCTGGTGCTCCGCCATCAGAATGGAGGCCGGCAGGAGGTCCGTCAGGATCGTGTTGCTGTTCGGAATGTCGACCACACGCTCGTACTTGCTGATCTTGGTAACGAAGTTGCGGGGATGCAGATCATCGGATACCGGCATGCGCAGCCGAAGAATCAAACAGTTAGGGTAGTGCTTCATAATCTACACGCCGTCGTCAGTCAGTCATCTCTGCTACTACGTCGCTCTCGAGATCGAGAGTGCCTCATGGATCTCACCTCCTCGACGTGCCCCTTGGTTTCGGAGTAGAAGCTGCCCTTGAAGTTGGCCAGGTCCGTCTCCTTGAAGCCTGGACCACCGATCGGGTGGGTATCGTTATAGTGGTAGATGCACCCGGTGGCGAAGACGGTACAGTGAACGCCAGCAAGGAAGCAGCAGTCGGTCAAGTTCAGGGTCCCAATGACATTGGAACGCATCGTCGCCTCCTTGTTATCTTCACACCAGTCGACATTGGGACGGCCAGTGCAACCCGCACAGTTCAGGACATGAGTGGGCTTGATCTTGGCGAGTTCGGCCTTGACTGCTTCCCGATCTTCCATGCGAACAGTCGTGGTGAAAACTGTCTTGCCCTGACTCTTCAAAATAGATTCAAGATGGTTGGCAACCCAGCCTTTGCCACCCCAGATGAGGAATCGGTTTGCCGCAGCGGTGCCGTTGGTCGTTGCCATGGTGAGTGTAGACACACGTCTTGTCTGTAGTGACGGAGGGTTCAAGGGAGATGATGCAGAGAAAAGGAGATGAGAGCTTGGAAAAGCGGTTTGCGGTGAGAGAGAGAGAGCGTGCTTTTTAAGAGAGGGAGAAGGCGGAACCTTACATGTGCAGAGTGACCGCAACGCTCGAAGTCAAATAACTGGGTTTATAAGTTTCAAAATACCTGCTGTATTGGGTGTACGTGGAGGTTATGCCAGAGTGCCTACCTACCTAGGTAGTTAGGGATGTAACTGGCTTGGAGGGGCACAATTGTCTTGCGTTGTATTACCTACCCTAATGTAGGTATGCAGTACATATATATATATATATCGACGGGTGATCGGCAATGATTCATTCAAAGTTCGTTCAAGACATTGAATGACATCTTACATGAAGTACTTCATAGAATACTTCCAATGATTATTGGGTTTTGTAGTGGAAACCGATGAAAGCAATGTCGAAATTAGGGAGATTCGGTCTAGAACAATAAATCAGTGGTATGTATTACTTAAGTAACTCAAACTAGTACCACATGGACAAGCCACATTGTATCACATTTCCCTATCATTGGTCTTATTAGAAAACCCATGCGAAAATGTTAGAAATCCCACAACTTTACCTCTCCACTGACATTATATAAAGGTTACGGATTAATGTAGATCTATGTACCACGCGCTTACCATTTCCTTCTTCTTTTTTTATATTTTTATTTTTTAACAGCGCGGTTAGGGTTAGTTGGTTAGAATAAAGGTTAATTTAGGGCTTCAGGTTACTATTGGAATGTGTTATTGAAGCTATTGATATCTGGGATTGGCATTGGATTTACATTGATCGGCATATTAGTTTGTACGAGTCCCTACGCAACGCCTATGCACAGGTGGAGTTGTGGGATTTCTAACATTTTCGCGTGGATTGTCTAATGGAGCCACTATCACTCACTGTTCTTGCACACCATACCAAGGCCGTCTGTCTCGTAATAATTTTGCATATTCCATACACAAGTTTCATACTCGTAGTCATTACACAGGACACGATTGTTGTACATGACATGTTTCCATATCCCCAATGAACCAGCCCGCTGCTGTAAATGTTTGGTACCGACCGCTAGGGAAAGATTTGCCGGCAGAAAAACGCTACGAGTTAATATACATGCATTAAGCATCAAACCCCAAAACTAAGACTCTGGGGTGACCACCGAACCCAAATAAGACGGACAAACTTTGTGTGCTGCGGAAATTCCATCGAAATGGAACCATATCCTTAAGAGTAGGTAAAACGCCACCCACAAACCCTAGGCCTGGGACGCCCGAGACCAAAAAGATAGGGAGGACGAGAGCAATGACGACCAAGAGGTAGAACAGCCATTGATACTTTGGGCGAATTGAAGCGACTCTATATAGCGTGATTGGACGCCACCAGCTTGTCTGGGCGGCTCGAGTTACCTAGCATAGATGATCATCTTAGTTTAAGCCTCACCACGACGAGAACGATAAACATGGGTCCAATCACCTCCATCGCTTTTTTCAGCTCCATAGCCTCGTACGCATCCGCCGCAATCACTGGCGCGTGGTATTGAAGGTCGGTATTCCAGGAGGCAAGCGACATGAGAAAGTATCTCAAATCATCGCGACTCGCTTGGCGTACGTTGTGACCCAACAGGGCAGCCTTGTCGATGTCGTCCATCACACTTGCAGGCAGCTCATGAAGTTGGGCAATCTGACGAAGCCAGGCGCGGACATCTTGAATCGTCGCATTTTCGCAAGGCGCTTGATCGATAATTGGTTGGAACGCATCCTTCTAGGAATGATATTTCATAGTGGTATTGCCCATATTGGTCGCATTGGCCACATTGGCAGTATTGGCCGTATTGACTGTATTGGCGGTGCCATCAGGCTGAATGACAACGATATTGGGTACGTGGAGGCTGGCAGGTTGGCTTGAGGGACCAGCTGTCTCTATAGCCTTTCCTTTCCATCGCTTGATTTGCTTGGCCATTGCGGGAAAACTAGATAAGTCTGTAACAATGAGTAGGCAGGTGGCAATAAAGAGACTAGCGATATGTGTTTTTCCTGAGCATAGAAAAGTATAAGGGTTTAGGAGTTGTTATGATCAAGAGTCCCAAAGTGAGTTGAACCTCCCTCTACACATCCATCAATGTACAAGTAGTTTGGGAAACGAAGCAGGATCCTCAGTCACTTCCGCAAAACTAAAGGCTGATGGAACCTACCTAATGTCCAGTAGCAACGGTCTAGAGTAGAGGCGGTAGCTGAGTGGTTTAAGAGCCTTCTGTGTAGGTAGTATAGAAGCTGCAAGCTTGGTACAATCAAACCTGCAGCTTCAACCTATCGGATCAATTAGTTAGGTAGGCGCAAGTACATGCATACCTTAGCTAGGTACCTAGAGGTAGGCCGAAGCGGGGTGGCATAAGCAGCCTACTTAAAAAAATTCATGCGAAAAAGCTATAATCCTTATAACTAGCTTTAATATAAATATTATTTAAGGCTTTATATAAATTAATATATTAATTAATATTAATTATATATATAATATATATTTCTTTATTTTAAAAAAATTATTATTTTAATTAAAAAATATTATTATTTTATATTAAATATTAATAATTTATTAAAGTATAAAAGTTTTATATTAAAAAGGAATCTTAACTCATTAATTAGTTTAAAGAGAACTATTATTATAGCTTTACCACATTAGTAAGCCACAGCACCTGCGTTATAAACTCCACATCAACCCCTTATTATTAGGTTAGGTATTCTCTCCTAATTCCTAAGTGGTCCACAAACCGTAAAGCACACCCAATCAAGTCAAGCAATCCAATTCCTAACCGTGGCAGCATGGATTGAAATTTGATGAATTCATACTGCGTAGCAATGATGTGGAGTCTACGTGTGTATAGTACCTTGTTTGCCTGCGAATCTCTTCCTATATCCGTAGTCCGCCTTGATCCATACGTTTTCTAGAACACCGAGCTTTTCCTTTTTTACTTTTTTTTTCCTGCCCTATTTCCCAACGAGAACCTATTTATACATACAAACCCGCGTACGGCACGGATGAATTCAAAATGTTAGCCTGTTGAGTGCAATTGATATTCGCTATAATTTATTGTTACCTCTATATCTTCTGGTGTCCGCGTTCGCGTTTTGAAGCGAAATTGGTCATACATACAAGTAGACCCGCGAATACCTTTCATCGACGCGGCCTGTATCTCTGTATCTCCTGAATACCTACGTACTCCGCTTGACTGGATCACCAACTACCCGATCCCTAGATTGCTCCGTCGCAAAAATGGGCGTTCTCGGTAATGCTCTCTACTTCGCCTTCCACCCGAACCAGCTTCGGTCAATAATACAATGGTGAGTGTGTTCCCTCGCAATCTCACCGTCCGAGCTACCAATTGATTATTGTCGCGTCTCAGGAAAGTCTGGCACGAACCGGTCTACCAGCGCGATCCATCCAAGGAGGCGCCCACTCTACGATCATGCTTCGAGTTCCTGAACCTGACCAGCCGGAGTTTCGCCACCGTTATTCAGGAGCTGAACCCCGACATGCTCGTCCCTATCGCCCTGTTCTACCTTGTTCTGAGAGGGCTCGACACTATAGAGGATGACATGACGATCCCGGCATCAACGAAGGAACCTCTGCTTCGCGACTTCAAGAAGTACATGCAAACCGACGGTTGGACCTTTACTGACAACGGTCCAAACGAAAAGGATCGAGAACTCCTGGTTCACTTCGACGTTGTTATTACCGAGTTGAAGAAACTCAAGAAGAACTACTATGATATCATCGAGGATATTACCATTAAAATGGGCAACGGTATGGCCGACTATGCCCTTAATGCCGAATTCTTGGAGGGAGTCGAGACTATTGGGCAGTATGAAGAGTACTGCCATTACGTTGCAGGCTTGGTCGGCGAAGGTCTAACACGCATCTTCGTCGAGGGCAAGTACGCCAATCCCGCTTTGCTCGATCGAATGGACTTGACGGAGAGCATGGGTCAGTTCCTACAGAAGACCAACATCATCCGTGATGTGCACGAGGATTTCGAGGACAAGCGCCGGTTCTGGCCCAAGGACGTCTGGAGTAAGTATGTCGACAAGTGGGAGGACCTGTTCGACCCCAAGTACCGTACGCAGGCTATCCATTGCAGCTCCGAGATGGTCCTCAATGCCCTAAAGCACGCCGATCAATGCTTATTCTACATGGCTGGCATTAAGGAACAGAGTGTTTTCAACTTCGTTGCCATTCCGCAGACCATGGCCATCGCGACGCTCGAACTCGTTTTTCAGAACCCCAAGATCTTCTACAGCCATATCAAGATAACCAAGGGCGACGCTTGCCATCTAATGCTGGAATCGACGCAGAACCTGAGAGTGGTGTGCGATGTATTCAGACGATACGCGAGGAGGATAGCTAAGAAAAATGACCCGAGGGACCCTCACTTCCTCGAGATCAGCGTGGCTTGTGGCAAGGTATGCAGACACAGTTGTACTTTCCACCGAGGGAAACTGACCATGCTTTGTAGATTGAGCAATTCATCGAGACGCTCTTCCCCTCTCAAGATGCAAAGAAACTTAAAGCTGTACAAGAGGCTCAGGGTGACAAGGGCGGTCAGAACGACATGACCGACGCCTTGATCCTGGTCGGGATTGTACTATTGGTGCTTTTCCTGATATCTGGGGTGATGGTACGTTCAATATTGACGCAATCCTGTATTCACTTGTGGGTTATGCTAATCCAATTCCAATAGTTTGCGGCCGCGTGGTTCCTAGGAGCAAGATTCGACGTACTGTGGGACAAGGAGGCGGCGTCAACCCTTAAAGCGGCCAAAGCGGCCGCCAAGGCAACCACCACGTCGATAGCTCATGAGGTCCACGAAGAGTTGTAGTTGACAAATGCGTGTTTGCTTTCTCAGGGCGTTCGAGTTTATACATTACGAAGGCCAGTAGTCCGACGGGAGGATTACGTACGAATCCAAGGCCACTATTGATGTCGTTACGCTCCTATAGGGTACGTTTTCTGTACACGTTGCAAGACATCAGGAGAGGTTGATTCAAACAACCCTACCACTACGTACTAATATTATAATTAATGTCTTTTCGGTTGTTTTGGTCTGGGTGTGTGTGTTTTGTTGCTTTCAACGTGATCTAAGAACAAAGACTAGCACGGATGTCAAATTACAACCCAGTCTTCTTCCGTGACTGCGGTTGTGCCGAGAAGTGCTGATATCGAACGCCAACATCGCGAGGAGTTCCGAGCCCGACGCGGCTCGTAGGCACATGGCGGTCAATCGAGACACCCCCTTTCTATCTAGGGATGTCTCTGCCGACGTGGATCGCGAACATATCATGAGCCCGAAGTGCCGAGTGGTAGTAAACCGCGTCTCATATCGTAAACCCGTGATGAGGGGGATTTCGACTTGCTCACCTGCCCCTCGCAAATGTTGACTTGTGCTACTTGTATATATGTATGGACCCAGAGACACGTTGCGGCGCCGGTGGGGTCGCCGCCCTGTTTCAGCAAGCGGTTGGGGGCGTCTCGTTTCGACTTGTCTTGGCTTGGCTGCCCTGTCTCATGTGTATTACGTATGTATGTAGCACGGCGGACGCAACGTGGGTGCTTCTCGAACATGTCGCTTTTTCGCTGCTATGTACGCATCGCGCAAGATATGCGCGGGCGGTTCCAAAGAACTGGCGGCGCGATCTGATATATCTCGGCATGATTTCACCATATGTAGTTGTTGTCTGTCTCGTACCTCTGATTGATGTCTTCGTGTATTTAAGGAGAGTTATTGTACACCGTCAAGTTCTCTAATACAGCCACAGCACATACGATAGGTAGCACAGCCTGTCCTGCCTTAGCAGTTCCCGAGCTTCAATGTCCCTTTGCTTCTGATTCAAGTAGAATGAAGATTCACCAATCAGATATTAAATTAGCTCCCAGGTATCAGGAGTTGTGATGCGTCGTGGCCATGTCCAAATCCTCTCGCTCCTTCAGGGGCAGAGGGGCAACGTGTGTGTCTGACTCGGAGACGACCGAAGACTGAAGTTGTTCTATCGCCTTCCAGATCTCGATAGAATCTTGTAGGAGTGATGGTATATGGCCAGAATTTTCAAGTTGGTCTAATGTTTGTCAGCCTTACGAGGAGGAAGACGCAGGGAATCTCAGGATCTAGATAGATCACGCCTATAAGTCGCATATCAGACCTTCGACTTACTTACCCCAAGTTGCTGCCAGCCGCTGAGATTTGTCCGCAACTATCTTCCTTGCTCGGATGTTACGAGAGTATTAGGGGAATGGGATTTTCTACACGGCTGTTGGAGCATAGGCATGAATTCTTAGAACAGACTCGTATTATTTTTCATTCCCTTGTGTTACATACACACTATCCACATATCACTCAGTAGCCTTGACGAAGCTCATTTCATCATATACTCTATTGGTATACTCCGTGAGATTGTTGATGCCGCTGTCGACATTTCCCCCTTTAGGATACCTACGAGATCAGGGGAAGGATATAAACCAGCCTGGTAGAAAAAGCCATACCTGTTGTCATAAGCCTTGATGGGTGTTTCAATAAACGTACTTAAACTTCCCTTACGATTAGTTTCCTTGATATATATGATGTCGAACCGTCGTTTCATTCATCCCACGTGCATTTAATTCACTACCCCTCATACCAGATAGCGTGGTTCATTAGCTGGCTAATTCGGAATCGTTGCTACAGGTAGCTAGGCTTATAGAATAGTTCGCGTCGCCGGCCTTAGTAGACTACTTGCAGCTAAGGCTATGTATTAAGCATCTCCATCACACCCTAGCCGGTTCACCCTCCTGGTCCATGGATCCTATATATGTAAATTATTAACCATTAACCCCTTATATGCCCCTATCCATGAGATCAAACCAGGTGCGATTCTGTATCGAACGAGTAGAGAAGGCCAGGATCTGCCAAATTCGGGAAAACACAAATATTTGCTAAAGTACACTACGCCATGCCATCCATGCATCGTAAGTGACGGGGTTATGGTAAACGGCGTTCCTCTTTTCTAGGTACAAGGAACGAGGGTTGGAATGCGTGAAACCAGATACCTAAGGTATGTACGTATGTAATACGACACATCCCCTGTAAAGGTCCAACAACACCGAGCAGATTCCCCTACCAAGCATGCTCATAGACATCTAGGTTGACCTCATTCGCTTGTTCTTTAGTGACAAATTCATCCCATCTGGTCTGGCCCTACGGACGTGTGAGTGAGTATTAAAATCGGTGTAAGTGAAGCTGGACATGTTTCTAGCTCTAATGGCGGTAGAAACCCATCCTGCTTATACTGCCACACAACTGCTCGTCTAAGAAGTGCCATCCTTCCTAAGAGCGACCGCCTGACCCGTCGTTTCTAATAATAATAGTAAAGACTTTTTAATGAGAGGTTTCTCTATGTGAAACGGACACTAGTTTAGCAGAAACGCCAGCTGAAATGATGGCTGAAATGGTAGCTGAATTTTTTTAACCCTGTCGAGAGAGAAGAATCATCTTCTAGACCTATGGCTTTTTGGCTAGAGCTATTTTCGAAAACAGGTATAAAAACGCGAAGTTGAGTGAGATCTGCATTAGGTACTTTTTTCTCCCCCGACAATACCAAAAAATATATATAATATATATACATAAGCACGGATCCGTACTTACTTTAAAAGTAAATAATGATATATAAATACAAATACTTCGCACATCCAACATCCAACAGCCCGCCCGCCTACTTCCTAGCCACCACTATCCACTATCGGTGTCGCGCCCGTGCCGTGCTGTCCAGTCGTTGCGTGCGTGCCTACTGGATCTCGCGTTCGGATCGGCAGACCCCGACAGGAACTCCCGCGTTCCGTAGATCTGGTCAGTCCCATGCTGCCATGCTGCAGGTACAATGTCCAGAAATGGAATGATGCGGGGATCTGCAGTCCTGCAGGTCTTTAATGCAGCCACATGCCGCATGTGAAAAGCACGAGGTGCCATCCATCCTTTCCATGTGCATTGTTGCCCGTCATCGAGAATTGCCCTTATTCTTGTCCTCTACATACATACAACAATGGCCACAGCTATGAAAAGTACCAATAAAAAATTTGACACGATAACAGGAAACAAAACATGGTTATTTTCACTTTCATGTCTTAAATAACATGAGCAAATAGTAGTATCAGAATGTGTTATAGATATATAACGGTTATGTACTTGGTATGGTATTGTCCTAAAAATATACACAGTAGCAGCAAAATAGTATCGTCCAAAAGCGGTCCAGAGGAGCCGCGACGACGACGATGTTTAGTGTTCGCTTGGAAATGCACTTCTCCCAATTTTCGCTTCCGACCCCTTTTCTCTTCTGCGACGTGCGCAAGGTCATGTCAAAATGCAATAAAATCATCGCTCGTTCTGCATATACGCCTTTCCCAGTCTAAAAGTTCAAAATGGACGGGGTCTAGAATTTCGCTATTTTTTCTTCGTCCGGTCCCCAGAATCGCTCTTCGCTATTTGCTACCCGACAGCACGGTATCTGCACGAGCCAATGCAATAGGACGACGATAATGGTAATGTAATGTCCATATTTACCCAAAATATATAGAGTAATAATATATAAGCAAAAAGGAACGCTGATGATGGGTTTAAACAACAAATGCTATGCTGGCTAGATCATAGGTTTCCGTTGTTGGCGATGACACGGGTAGTGCCCCGGGTACTCTGTCGGACGTTTATGCCCGTGGCGCCGCCTAGCTCCTTTATGCGGTCCGAAACGGCAGTAGCATCGGTCAGACCCTCAAGGGCCATAAGGTAGGCTGCGAGGCCAGCGATGTGTGGCGAGGCTATATTCTCAGTTAGCTACGTTTTCGGTCATCGATTTATAAAATGAAGAGAAAAGGGGGAGGGCTAAAGATAGAAATAAAGAAGGGGATAATGAATAACTTACCCATAGAAGTACCGCTCAAAGTCTGGCTTGCAGAGTTGCTTCTAATGCCTACACTCTCCACGTCGACGCCGGGGGCGAAAACATCTACTATGCTGCCAAAGTTGCTGAAGCTTGCCTGTGCGTCTGTCGTCTGGTCGATGGCGCCAACGGTAATAGCGTTGGGGCTGCTGGCCGGAGACACGTTCTTGGCATCCTGAGATTCATTTCCGGCAGCGACCACGGGGACGACACCATTAGAGAAAAGCCGCTCGATAGCGTTATTGACAGCTCTGGACGGCGGGCCACCTAGGGACATGTTCATAACAGACTTTCCAGCTTTGGCATCCTGTGCAACAAAGTTCAAGCCGTCAATCACATCGGCATTAGTACCGCCGCCGTTGGCGCCGAGGACCTTCACGCCGACTATGTTGACCTTTTTGGCAACGCCAAAGGTTGCACCACCGATCGTTCCTGAGACGTGGGAGCCGTGGCCATTCAAATCGGTGTCCTGCGTTCCATTGTTAGCCGCGTTTCCCGTTCCGGTTCGGTTGAACCGTACCTCTTCGCCCTCGATAGCATTGAAGCCCATCGTCGCCCGTCCTTGAAACTCCTCGTGCGTAGTAAGAACACCCGTGTCCACTACGTAAGCCGTGATGCCCTCGCCAGCCGAATCATCGAACACGTAGCCTGTTTCGCCGGGGTTGGCGTGACTCAATCGTACTAGACCCGTTGGCGCGTTCGTCTGCGACTGCAGAGCAGAAGTCTTGACATACGTGTTGGCTTCGATGTACGAGACCATGTCCATATTATTCACCTCACTCATCATCAGCTCGTCAGACTCCAGAGCCATAGCACGCCAACCCGACATGGCGAACGTCCGCACCTTTGTCGAAAGCCGCTGGCCGTTGAGTCCGCGTTTACCCAGATTGCGCTTCTTGACGGCGGTCTTGATGGAGGCCTGATGTGCGTCGATGACATCGTCGGTAAAATTTTTGTTGTATACAACGATGTAGGAGTTGGGAACTACGTCGGTTGCGTCGGGATTGCTCACGAATGCTGACACTGACGGTGCAGACGTAGCAGATCTGTCGGAACTCGGCCATAAATTGAGTGGATGCCCGAATGTGCTCAAAGGGGAGAGAGCCAGAAGGGTGGTGAAGATGGTGGCGAGTCTCGGAGCCATGTTGAATAACTCAAGTAGTCGTATCCTTCCTTCTACGCCGAAAAGTCTCCCAAGCTATCTTCCAAAACGTGAACAGTTCCTGTGACTCTAAAAAAGAGGAACTTCAAATCGAGAAAGGTATGTACCGAATATACCGAAAATCGGAGTGTAAAAAATAAGAATACGAATAAAAAGGCAACACCGCAAAACCAGTGCAGTACTTTGGAGGTATTTCAAAAGAAAAATAAGTGATGGATAACTGATTCTAAAGAGAGTCGAGAACAATATATCGTGAAGGTATGAAGGCGAGGTTGAAGAATAGGAAGAGGGTGGAGGGGTTGTTGAGCGTATCAAGGCTGAACAACCAACAAAGGTAATTAACCTGTGAAAGAATAGACACAATGTACCTGCACGTAAAGAAGAAGGGAAAGGGGGCCTAGAAGGGACAAGCCGATACGAGAAGAGAGACAAGAATAAAGAGGGCGTGAAAGAGTCGTGACTCCGTATCTTGATACCTTTTTAAAAGATGTCAGGTGGTTGAGGAGAGAGGCTAGGCCCCAATAAGATGCACCTCATAACAACATGGACCCCTACGTAGGCAAGGGGTGGCCTGCGTATGTATGATCCTTACCTATGTATATACGGGGAGTTATAAAAAAAAAACGTATCTCTTGTTTGGGGCCAAACAGAAGTACGATTCATTGCATAAAATCGCATCGTTACAAATCGTTGGATTAAGGGTGATGGACAATAGACGCCAATCGCAGACTGGCGCGGTGCGGCTGCCAAGGCAAGCCAAGTCAAACGTCGACGCCCCCGGGTCCCCCTGGACTGGCCGCGTCGATCCACCGAGACATGGGTTTGCCGGCCCCAAGGCGCCTCGAGTAGGATATCGGAGACAATTCTTTCTACTTTGTACGAAAGTACAGTAATTCTGCCAGCAGTCAGTTGACCCTAACAACCGTCACTCAGGTTTGTGACGAGACCGGCCAGCAAAATAGCAGGGTCAATGGAAAGGCCAGGGCAATACTTACAGTTGCGCTGCAGTTATGAGCAGGTAGATGAAGCTTCCAAGGTTCTTCGGAAGACGAGAAGAACTGGAAGCCTTTGGCAAGATTCTCGTCATAACCGGTACCTGCTTAGTGCGGGATCTTAGCCGCAAGAACCTCTCGGAGGGAATAACCGAGATCGCGATTAATAAGATACATGGATGTAGGTGTTTTTGTAGGTACATCTGTACATACATGCATGTACTCCAGCTGCGTACGAGCCGAAATGATCCTCCCAAGAGGTTAGGTATGCATAGATACCTACCTAGGTAGGTAGATATCGCCAGACGGCTGAGTACAAGCGGCGCCTGCCCTTTGCCTAACAACACTGCGGCTGAGGCGGCGGCAACGTAGTTAACCAACATCGAGTTCAGGTATATCTATTCCATGGCTGTTCCTTTTGAACTGTCACACTGCCACGCAATCCTTCGTAATACTGCTCCAAAAGGGGGACGTTTGGGGGAGCCTGGAAGATTGTGAGACAGCAAATGTGCCTTTCGGAGCACATAGGTTAAGTAAATAAGATGCCGACTTACCTACCCCCTTACGAATCCCGTGGTCTAAATGTAAAGTCTTCGCCAACTGTTACCATCTAGAGAAGACAAGGGGGTGCCTATTGATCTCATGATGAGTGCATATACGCACTGACACCGGAACAGAGGGCTTTTTAGGGCATACTTCTGGCTTGTATGCGTAGAGTCATGGGTTGATTTTACTCATCGGGTTGATGGACAGCATGTGGATAAAATTCTAGATCTCTTAGGTATCTAGGCCGATATACAATGTTGTCTGTAGGACTTCCTTGGGTCCCAGACGTGTATGGAGCTAGGACATGTTGTAAAAGAGTTTCTGATGGAAAGGGGAGCCGAGGATGAAATGCTAGGTTAGAACGTTTCCAAATTGACACGGGGTAATTCATATGTACCTAAGTATCTTATGTATCTAGTAGTGGACCCCGCCGTCAGGAAACATGGGCGTTTTACGTCCTACATATTACCTAGGTACCCCTTGTACATGCATACATGTACATAACATACACGAATGGTAAATCCAGTACCTACCTAGCAGGCCTAGGTAGGTAGAATTTCACCTTGGGAGAGCGTATGGACAGCTAGGGGCTTGATTGGCCCGCTTGTGAGATTGGGTTAACAAGTGAGACAGCAAAGCAACACCAACGATTACATACTACGTACAGGTTACCCCCTGTTTTATTGTTATTTAGTGGTTCTTGTAGTGAATTTATGCGTTTGTTAAAAAATCCCTAGGACGATCAAGCACGATCTTATAGAAATGTACTTGTCTATATAATTATGGCTTTAGAATACTTTACCTGGCCTTGTCAATATTAAAACAATACCTTGTAGTATACCTTGTAGCGGTGGTTTTCCGCTGTACCTCTCCACCGCGGAATTGAACAATAAAACAGGGGGTAACCTGTAGTACATACAGTACCTACAAGCAACTAGATATAACTTGTTTTAGGAGGTGGCTTATTGCCTACATAGATAGCAGTACCTGGGACTGTCATACACAGTACATAGAGCACATATGCTAGAGATGATACGAATAACCTGAGCATGTGTGTTGTGGGAATTTAGCATTTTAATAGCTGAATAGATAGACAGTTGAAGGAATGGTGGTGACTGGAAATCTTCGTAGAACTTCGAGAATCGACCGTTGGGGGCTTGGCATGTACGTACGCATGTACGCCGCATGTAGTATGCGACGCTCAGAGATTCAAGGGTCTTCCCCGTATCGACTTTATTAATCTTGGGCAAGCCATCCTCAAAGAGGAAAAAGACACAGAACCATCTCACGACCTGATGCGCCTGGCATCTACTGCTGGTTCTACTGTACTTTTATACATGGGGGTTTAAAGAAGGAAAACTTTGTTGCCTGTCTCTGGATTACCACTTAATACCAGTTTACAGAAGTGTCTATTGACTCTAGTTTTATAGTTACACCTCTTCTCCGATGAGTTGCCATTAGAGCCTTCTAGGGTTTTTTCTTGATATGACTCTACATAACAGCATCGACTAATGCTATATCGTGCCCGGCTATCTCTGAGGCGGGAATCGTATGGCTTCGATGACAGAAACAGATAGTTACTTGAAACCATTTAACTAGGTACTTATTATGGCACTGGCCGATTTTTCGACTTTACAACACAAGTTACGTTGTGCATTTCAAAGCCTGTCCGTTGCGCCTCAACAGGAATGCACTTCCCTCCCTTTCCTCCTTATGTATGCAGATACGCGGCTGGCGGTAAGTATCTAGAATCAGGGTGATGGAAGAGGATTCCGCTGTAAAAAGAAAAAAGGAAAAAAAAAAAAAAAAAGGGTTGGCCGACCCAACATCACGAGGAATTCCCAAGGAGACGGTAAAGATTGGTGTTATAAACCATATCTCAAGCCTCAGGTAGGGCGGAGTTATAGCAAGGCAAGGCAAGGCAAAACAGGGCGAAGTACCTATCTGATAAAGCATAGCCGCAGAGCTGGAGGTAATCCGTCATGCAACCTGCAAGTACTGAGTAATTCCGATGTGTCCATATCCATCACTTAGCTTCGCCATACTAGGTATTGTACCGAGTTGGAGGTAACAACGCGAGCTTCCCGGAGACTAGTTACCAATCGGATGACGATCTGCTCCAAGTATCTAGTTAGCTTATGATGAATACGTGTATGGGTATCTGATTGGGGTTATTTCTGTAAAGAACAAAGAAATCTCGAAGAAGAGTTGCGTGGTAAGTTCCGACCTTCCCAACAGCCTGGATAGATAGTTAGTGAGTGTTGCATGCTTGAGCAAGCTGGGTAGGGTTAGATGATGCTGAATTCGACCCTGTTGTCCAATGTACTAACTTATTAATGTATTGCCTATCCTACCTAAGGCGGCTAAGGTAACCCAATGCATGTCCGACGGACGCTAGTGCAAGACTAAATTTATCATGATCCGTTACGCCATCCTATCTACCTACATACACAGGCATATGTAACTCCATTCCATGTGCGCGGTAGGACAGCATTAAAGAAAACGTCTATGAAAACGTATCATACGGTTAAGGACGAGTATGTATAATATGTAGAGCCTTAGGTATGTAGGTGGAAGCGCTGGCGGTTTAACTAACGAGATTAGATAGCCAGGCACGGATCCGTATATAAATACCTATGCAAAAGGTAAGGCATGCATTCTCGATATGATTGGATTTAATTTTACATAACGTGGTGGTACTTGCAAAAAAGTCACTCAATCCCAACTTTAACGGCGAAGGCTGATAAGATAGGGTGAGGTCTGGGCAGGCGCTACCTAGGTACGCTACATCAAATTAAGCCTCGCATTGTATGTAATCAAAATGTACCCTCCGGCTCGTATTTCGAGGTACCGTACCTAATTAATAACGTAGACCTTAGGGGGCATTTACTGACCTGTCTGCCTGTTTGGTCGTCATCCCTCTCCGCGGTCCACGGCAAATCTGTCCAATGTCCATTCTCTGCATCATCCCAATTTCGTGTCGTTGATGCACGCTGCACTGCACAGCAACCGAAGAAAAAGAAAAATTCCCTCCCTCCAATTTACGTATGTACATACATACATACCATACATACCATACATACCATCACGGTCAAAACCCATCGAATCGAATCGGATGCTTTCCAATCCTACTGTCAACGTGCATTCTATCGTCTTAGAGCCTGGCGTGTCCCCACTGACCGTCTAGACACCCGACCTGGTCCATTTCTGCCCTGCCAACGTTTCTTCACTCACCTTTCCGAAGACACCAGATCAGACACGCGACCAACCTGCCAACCCAACTCCCCAAAAACAACACAGGGTTCTACCACCCAACCAATACTACTTTTCATTCACCTTCAGGAGAACATTCCTTAGCCGCTCAATTCGGGCTCGCATTCACCACTTATTCGCGGTATCGTTTCGAACATTTCGAGCATCAAAGATTCGACCGGAAGCCTTCATCTCTCGGCTCGATCACAATCCGCCCCAAGCCTTCTTCATCTGGGGCTACTATCACTGTTCTTTCATCCACGACTACTTGCAGTGCTCGATAGTGCAAAACCGTCGCTAGGTTCCGATTGGTGTGATACTCGGGTCGGTGCCCTTCAAAAAATTCTTCATCTGCCATGACCACAAGCAGTTCGTAATCGACGGATCCTGACTTGAGACCCAGAGATGATGGCCGTGTGCGTTAGGGACTCAATCCCTTTTCATGATGAAGATAAGGGCATTGCCAATTCCTACGATGCTCAATCCCAGAGTCTTCAGCTCCCGAGGGAAACCTACTTGCAGAGGGAGATGACCGTCCACCGCGATGAGGATGAGGATGAGGGCACCGCAACCGTCGAACTAGCTGCTATCATGACCACCGTATCCACACCCGTCACGCCCGGTCCGACAAGTCCACCTCTAGACCAACCTAAATCCACCGATTTCGTACCGCCCACGCGGCCTAGCAGTACGCCATTCCCCAATGCTCAGCAGGGCCAAACGGACATCCGCTGTCTAACCTGTCAGCCGGACTGCCCTGAATCCGACGAATCTACGGTCGTGAGTCCGGTTTCGGCACCAACTGTCGAGCAAAACCCGAGATTAACACTGAGTAAACTCCCGGCTGAAATCCACGAATGTATTCTCGACCATATATTTGGGTATCGCGTTTCTACCTCATCTCCTAGCTCCCTCAACATCCCAAGCGTCAACGCCCGGAGTTGGAGCACGGCACTACGGCATTCAAGGAGAAAGGAGTTGTCCAACTTGGCTCTGGTTAACCCTTTATGGCGAGATTTGATTCAACAACGGCTCTATCGGCATATCAAGCTCAAGGCAACGGTTCGTGGTGGAAACGACGTCATGGAATTCTTTGTACATCATCCTCACCTTCGAACGTACGTGAGACATATCGAGGTCTGGTTCCCAGTATTTCAGCCAAAATTTCATCTAGGGGATGCTTCGCTTGCATTGCCTACTGTTTCACCTGAGGGTATTGCCAGCGCAACCTACGGGCTGCCAACTGATAATGCGACACTGGAGGAGGTTTTCTACCTCGTCAACATGACATTCCCTGAAGCACGTGTTATGACTCTCGAGGGCGGAGAGAGAAAGAAGGCTCCGCGGGTGCGATTCAGCATTTCTGGCCCGTCAGGTGTCACCCGGGACTTGCCCGAAGTCCCGTCAGTCCAAACCCTTATTGTCAAGGGACAGTGGAACATTATCCGGCAGCCAAAAGATTGGGAGGTCATCTCCCGGGCGCTGCCAAACTTAGAGGAATGGCACGGTACATATGCCAAGCCAAAGTCCAAGAGCTACCTCAGTATGGCGGGCACACTGGATAACCTCGATCTCAAGATTACCAAACTCAATTTATGTCTCGAGAGTGATTACCGGAGAGAAATGACATGTCCTCCTTATTATATCAAGGTTTGCGAGCAGCTTCATTGGTGCGAAAAGATGGCAAAGGCCGCAAGTAAGCTCGAGCACTTATCCTACACGGGGCGTGTCTGCCACGGATTTTTCGACGTCCTAGCGAAATGTTCGAACCCTCGCACTACCCGGTTGAAGACAATTGATCTCACCGTCAAGAATTGCTGCCGACCAAATGCCCAATGGAATGAGTCCGGTTCGGGCATTACCGATATGCACTTCATCGGCGCCTTTGAGCAGCTCGTGCTCGGCGGCATCCGAGCCCTGCAGCGCCTCAAGTCTGTAGAGTTGCTACGGATCCGATACGTTGACCTTGGTATGTTGCTCCCCTACTTTCATCCCAAATTCTAAGTCAGAACGCTAACGACGATAACAAGACTCGCCCGTTCCACCCCTTAACCCTTATTTTATGATTAAAGACGGCTGGTGCTCTGGGGTATGGAGCGATGAGATCGTAACGGAGATCAACCGCGTACGACCTGATATTCGTTTCGAGGAGATGGTGGAGAGTTTTGGCGAGGTCGGCTACAGCAAGGAGGGCCGATTGGTTATTAGCCCGGACTTCCCGAAGTCTCGCGTGCTCTCTCTCAAATTGGCCAATTACGCTATGCTCTCAGGAGGCATCACGATTCTGTGAACCGTGAACTTACGTGGTCTCTCGGACTACGATTACACGAGATGATGATAACATGAACTTTCTATGGACATATTCTAACAGGGTGTTGATAGTTCTCCGATTGCCTTGTACAAAGGGGATATGGCTATTGATATCTTGGAAGGACCATTTAATACGGAGTTTCCGCGAACATGGTGTAATAGGTCTGTCCTGGTGTCGGCTTTGGGACGGATAGACTCAGCACGAAAGGGCAAGGAAAGAAGATTTGTTTTGTTTTCACGTTGCGATTTAAGGAGGAAGGAAGCAAGCAAGACCAGCATCAGTTTTCCGGACGCAAATCATACCCGCGGCAATGATTTCTTTCAAAACGCATACATAAATGCCTCGCAAGCTAACGTTGCTGTCCTCGGGAGGAAAAGTTTACGAAGCGATACGTAACGCAGTGCCATCGTAAATAAAATAAAAATGCTCACCACTCGGTGCGACCTAGTGCCTATCTTCTGTGACTCGGGAGGGATCCAAAGTTACCCGAAATTCGGTTTCTACCTATTCTAGAATACCCTTGACCTTAATTAATTACCACTGTTACGACCTGGCTAATGTCTTTTACCCATTCCCATGGCAATTATTTCGAGGCCGCGCCAGCTAGATCAGGAATTCATACGAGGCAGCGAAATCGATATCGCCCAGATGCATTTATAGTCGGTCGTCTTTTTGCGCTGTTACATGGGTGTCAATACAAGAGAGCTCTAGGACATAGGATCCATCAAGTTGACGGGCCATGTAGTGCGTACAACTACATCATTCTATTATACGCTCGTCACCTCTTCCCGAAGTGTCCAAAAGCAGGTTTACCTGTATACAAAGGTATGCGAGTAAATATACAACCCATCCATCCATACATATATAAATTCCTTCGGTCTAACCAGCCTACCTAGCCCACCCTTCCGCGTATATCTCTCAGCTTACGCCTGCGGTTCCTAGGTCCCCCACTATGAGGCCCAAGATCCAACAATTCGCCAAGAAAAAGGCTAAGGACGCCGCCCATAGCCCCGGAACGAACGTGCTCTGGCCTAGAAACTCGAGGTTGTAGCCCTGCTGCAGCCATAACCCCTGCGTCGCGACCCAGAGCGCAAGTGCGGAGAGCCCGAGGCCGGGACGCCGCAAGAGGGATGATCTGGGTAGATAGAGCGGCAGGAAGATCATGTACCAGAGGAAATACTAGCAGGGTAGCGTGAGCTCTATACCGCGTTTTGGGTAAAGGGGGAGGGAGTATCGGGGACGTACCTGGCTGGTGCACACCTTGTTGAACGTCACGAAGGCGAACGTCTGTGCCAGCATGGTGGCCGGCAGGTCCTTCTTGGCTCCGACGAAGGGGATCAAAACGGTCGAGAGCAGCAATTGCGGCACGAAGGCCACGGATTCGATCTTCAGCGGCGCCGAGCTCGGGCGCGCCGAGGTGAGGTACAGGAGGATGTTGTACGGACTGAAGTTGTGTCGGTGGTCGATCCGCGTCACGTGGTGCAGGAAGGTGTGCGTTACGAAGGGCATGCCGTAGAGCGCGTACATGGCCGCGTTCAAGCCCAGGAACGTCGCCAGGCTTACGACAGCTAGCGTTACGCGCTCCGGCGTGACGAATGCCGTGACTTTATCCAACACACCTCCAGCCTGCTCCTTGCCCTTGCCCTTGCCCTTGGCATTCTTCCCCCTCGTCCGACCCATGCGCTCCGCATCCATCCACCACACGATGGCCGGCGCGTAAATAAAGGGGTAGATCTTGAAATGGACACCCAGTCCCAGTAGAACACCGGCCAGCGCAACCCTCTTCTCCAGCACCGCCCACAGCAGCGCCATGACCAGCACGCCCAGCAGCCCCTCCGAGCTGCCGCGCGTGCTGATCGTGGCCACCATGGGATTCAGCAGCCAGATGGCGGCGAACCGGCACGCGCGGTCCGCAGGCATCATGCGCAGGTGGTGGTGGTGGTGGTGGCCTCGGAGCACGAGCACGATCAGGTACCCGGCCAGCAGGTCCGCGGCCGCGAACAGGGCCTTGCCGGACGAGAACCAGAAGGTACCGGGCCAGGCGGTCGGGCGCAGCAGCCACGCGAGCAGCGGCGTGTATCGGTAGGTCTCGCGCGTGTACGGCGACGCGGACCCGGAAGAGAAGATGAAGCGCGCCGCGTCGGTGAAGACCAGGTAGTCGATGTCGGTGTACTTGACCGGCGAGTTGGCGTCCTGCCAGAGCCCGTAGAGGAGCATGGCGACCCGCAGCAGGGCCGCCGCCGTGAAGAGCGGGGCGGGCCGCGAGATGAGCGTTGTGAGTGGTGAGGTCATGCTGCTGACATTTATGTATGGTTGCCGGTGTTTATTAGGGGCTGTTCGTTCAACAGCTTTGGAGGAATGAGATGAGAGAGATGATCTAGACAAGTGACCAGCAATTGCTAGGCCAAATGGAGTCTAAATGAGCAACTCGAGATCTATACACGATTATGAGGCTATTTTCATATAAATAGCCAATTTAGAATGAAATCTTCTCCTAGTGCACTCGCATTCTATTGATTGCATTAATATCATAGGGAGATGAAAAGGTGGATGAGAGATTCAGGTGTCGGCTTCTCCTCGGCTAAATCGATAGAATGATTTCATAATCGAATCGACAGCTGCTATCAGCTGACAGCAGCATATGCAATGGTTAGGTATACAATCCATCTAAGTTGCTTAACCTAGCAGCTGCCTAGGTACTCTGACTGTTCACCATCACGTTCAGCTATTGTTAAGGTCATGCATGAGGTGGTAGTCCCACAATCTCAGAATACCGATATGAGTGGCATTAAGAGAGACCACCAGGGCAAGGAGAAAGTGGGCAGACCCAGGCACGATAGGGACAAGCCAAAGCCGAGGGATGTGCCGCGCAATGCGTACACCTCTATGTTCGAGTCCTTCCGCGATGAGCTGGATGTGCATCATGATCGCCGCATGAAGATCGGCAAGGTCTCTAGGGATGTTACCGCACTCAGCAAGAAGATGTAACTTCGCCCTCTTAAACCGAACTTCTCAGCTTGAACAGATAAGACGCTAACACTTGAGATAGCATATTCTCCCTGCAACGGTACGTGAGCTGTCGTCGACCTCTCATGCTCACCCGAAATGAGCCTGATTGCCTGCCTGTTTGACCGACTCACTGACAAACTGGCTCAACGCCACAGTGTGCGCAAGCTCAAGCAGCCCCTCCCGGCTCGCATCCAGGCCGAGAACGACGAGCGCCTGAAGGAGATAGCCGACCTGCTAGCGACCATCGAGGCCGACGTGGCCGGCATGAACCGCTGGCGGTACCCGCTCATCTGCCTCGAGGAGTTCGTCGAGGCCGTGTCGTTCGCGCACTACCTGCAGCACCAGAGCCTGATCACGCCGCAACAGGCCCAGGAGGCGCTGCCGGCCGACATCCCGCTGACGCCGCCCGATTACGTGTTCGGCGTGTTCGACCTGACGGGCGAGATGATGCGCTTCGCCACGTCCGTCACTGCCCTGACCGGCAGCATGCCCGCGTCCGCGGACAGCGAAGCGGAAGAGCAGCCGCCGCGGACCATCTCGAAGGATCTGCAGGACGTGAGCTCCATGTTGCAGATCTGTCCGCCTGTGGGCGGGAAGCCAGGCATCTATTCCAAGAAGTTGAGTATCATGATGGAGCAGGTGCTCAAGGTCGAGAGACTCGAATACGGCGTCACGGTACGGGGTAATGAAAGGCCCAAGGGCTGGATGCCAGATCTGAATGAGTCTGGCGGTGGGGATGACAATGATGTTTCCATGGACTAAATCATCGTCCATCGCTACATCCCGTAATTTGTACAGCATCCTCTTTGTTAACTAAAGTGAGCTTGTTCCCGATACCAGTTGCCGGTGGGGACGAGCCTGAAGGGATAAGATCAGGCGTCAGGAAACTGTGTATTCGTCTCACGGACGAAACCTCATGAGGCATCTAGAACAGGCCAGGGCCGCAGAAGGGCGGAATGATCCACGACGTAATGTCAGTATATTGTTATGACAGGCTCCTGAGATTTTCCTTGAAGTAGCTTTCTGTGCTTAACGACCCTTACTTGAGCCAAAATTTCAATACGCAAATCCCACAAAGACCTAAACAATCCACCGCTCTTAAACTGATTTCTCAAACAACGGAGCTCAGCTGCTCTACTGCCACGCAGGGCCGCGACTTCGTCAAAGTCCGTGATGCTCTTCAGTACACGAGTAACGATGATCATCATCCGGCCTGCGCCGCTCGTACCTAAGTTCGTTACGCGGGATGCGGCCCCGTAAAGCGGCACTACTACATCGTCCGCACCATTAGATGGGACTAAGCCCACGACAAAATTGACGATACACCGGCCGATGATGTCCTTATTTACATCTCCAGTCTCACCTTTCTGGGGGACGTGTGATAAATATGAATACGGACCCTGAAGATAGTTATGCCAGATCGTAATTCTGATGCTTTGATCGAAGGGCCCGTGGGCCAGCAGCCGCTCTGGTAAGGCGGGCGCAGGTAGAAACGAAGGCGACAACACAATCGCCTGCTTTGAAGCCCGGCGCGTACACTGAGCTATCGAAGCTCATGATGGGATGCCCAATGGAGCCAACGCCGGCTGATGCTCCTATAACCGTAACATGGTCCTTGCCACGTTCGAAGAGATGGGTATCGTAATATTACCTAGGAGCTTGGGCGTCCCACTTGCTGTGTACTGATATGCCCCACAAGGCCTCCTAGAGCAGATTTGAAGTTAACATAATATAATGGGTATTCATCCTGATCTTTGATATGTACAGATAGGTATTTTCTATCTCCGCCAACCTTGACTCGTCGGGCCATGTATTGACAACAGTCACGATGATAATTGCTTCGAGACCTCCTGGATGGCATCTCCTTAGTCAGATGAAGGTTAGTATAGCTCTGAACACGTCTTTCACTACGTATACCTAGAGAGATGGGTAGGCGGTAACTTTCACAGCTAATATCAGGATAAGTTAAACTTTAAATAGAAAAATTAGCAAATAGGTACATCTGATGAATACATATGTCAGATTGGCTGAAGCTGGGGCTTGATAGTAGCAAGAAAAGCACTACCCACAGCGGACTGGCCGTTTAGAATGTGGTCACCGTAGACGCAGAAAGCTCGTGATCTAACTCAGGTGAATGATTGAGGTACTTATGGTGTGGGATACTTGGTATGACCTAATCGACAATAGAGGCAGCTAGCTGCTCACTGAGAATTGTAGTGACAGTGATGGCGGTGGAGTGACCAAGCGATATTGTCTGGCGTTAGAGGCATGGAAGTTTTCGGTCGAGAATGATAAGCCATTATTTCTAGCTTTGGACGTAGAGCGTAGCTTGGGAATGTCTCGTCTGTGTTTTATGTAGCCTGTCGGTCGATTCAAAACCATCACTTTGCTATTAACATAGTTTTCGGTAGGAAGTACGATCATTGATACGTACATGTAGGGTAGTTTCCAGTTTTCTTCACCTGAACGGAGAGTACGAGATATGCGTAACAGTCTGAATTGCTAGAGCTATAAGAAGAAAACGAGATGAGGCGCCGGCCGACCAAGCTATGTGTTTTCTCACACCTAGGTATCGATGTAATCCATGATAGAATCTCCCTCTAGTCTCAGAAGAATTCTATGTGCATAACGGATACATGCTCTAGCGAGCGCTATCCTGACCACAGTCTGTCCATAAGTGATTCCCATTTCCCAATAATAGTGTATGTGTAGCAAGAATCGAGACAGTATATTCTCCTCTCAAACTCGACACTTTTTCCTTCTGATAGCCTGCTGACAGAACAAAGTACTACCCATGTGGATGAGGGTTATTACAGTACATGCTCAGAAATGCGAGCAATTGTCCCACACGAACCAGTAGAAGTCGGTTTCTTTCCCATCGTAGGGTAGCCCACAACTTTTCTCCGGCTGGAACCGACTTCTGACGAGTCCGGCGTGTGCGTTTCGCCTAGGCACTCTTGCAGTGCAACGCTTGGGTGGTGGTATGTGCGCCGTTGCGAACTCATCGTCGCTGTCGCTGCTGCTGCCTGTTAGCTGAGATCAGTGAATGTGAACGCGACAGCTTACATAATGCTCTCCTCTAGAGGCCAGATGCTCCTTGACTGTCGGGCCTTTTCAGCTTGAATGAGCTTGGCTAGCTCGCCAACTTCTTGTCTTGCTGGTGCAAGGCTCGTCTGTCGCTTGAAGACTACTTGATCCAGATCGACCCCCGCGCCCTGTGACTCAGGTGTGCCGGTGATTTCTTCGTGAAGCTGGTGGCCTTTTCTACTGGAATCAATGTCTGTAGATGCGTACGAGTCTGATACGTCGATCCAAGACTGCCCTGAAGATGATCTGGAGGCTGATTTACTCGCCGACTTTGCTTGCTGAATCGATGATGCCTAAAGGACCTTCCAGGCGGGTGGCTCAAACCCACTTGAGCTTGACTCGATAGAGTGATCGATTTCATCACTGTTGGCGTTAGCACTGCATTTCACGGCCTCGTAGGTTGGTCTTATTGGGTTGGCAGCTCTTATATTACCTTGTTGGTTCCTGTAGTGATGAAACTGTTGACTCATCAGAGGTGGACAACCCCTCCTAGGCGTCGTCTTCACACTCTGAGTTCACCTGGCGATCATTGTTCTGATAGGCTCGTCGATGAGGCTTGGGATTTGATTTTATCACGGCGAGCTTGTCTGTGTTTTCGATCTCGTTCATAGGCAGAAGCTCCATGGCTTCGAAAGAGCCGACGACTTTGTCAACTAGCTGGCTGATTGCCTCGTACTGACGGGGACTCGAGGGTTGGGCGCAAGGAGCCATGATGAGGAGGAGGAATCAGAGTCGTACTGAAGACTGATGGTGAAGAGTGGTGGCGAAGAGAGGTGGCGAATCGCAGCGAAGAGTGGTAGTGAAAAACTCGTGGATAATCCGATGGAATAGAACCAATTTGGATGCCAAGTCTAGAGACAATGGTTAGAGAATTGATAATATTCGGGAGATGGAATTTGTTGAGGTGTTGATACGATGTGATCGAGGGAGAAGTGGGTGGGATAGAGGAGTTAGATGATGAAATTGTTAAATGTGCAAAACTAGGTGACTTGAGAAAAGTTTTACCAGGTATGTGCAGCTGATTATTATGTAAATGGGTGAAATTCAGAGTGGCCTTTGCTGGGAAAGGGAAAACGAGATTAGGGAGATCGTGATACTTATTATCCCATCAAGTTGCTGAATATATATGCGAGTGAGACTTGCTAATGAGCTATGTAAATAACCCCTCAAGTTGATACAATAACGATCGTACATTGCCATTATACCTGACTATTATCGTGACCGAGAACAATGCGCATTTACAATCAAGTAGCTAATAGTCGACCGTGATATCTATGCACTCAGGCTGGCAACTTGATATTCACTCCCTCTCCTTCCCCCCTTCCCCCGGCCCCCGCCCTTCTTCCCAGGCGCCCATTGTAGAACTTCCATGATACGCTTGAGATACATATTGTAGTGTCCTCACCTCGGTATTGAGACGTATGGTAAGACCATCGTCGGACCTTAAAATTATTAGGTAATATTTAGCAGACATTATTAGATCCTGTACATCACATCCCAAATTTCCTGCTGCTATCTCCCTTAAAGCCGCCTTACTAAAGTTTTACCTAAGAACCAGACAGCTATAGTGATGATGTACTTGCCAACTAAAGAAATTATAGTATAATACCTATGGCCATTCTATCAACGGTTATGCTCGCGGAAGTGCCCGAAAGCGTGTACGCCTGATTGCATTCGTATCGAAATTTCAAGTTCTCCAAGGCTGATGAAGCACTTGGATACATGACCACCATTATTAATCCATGTTAGCATAAGACATTCAACATATATTACTGTCTGCGCCGGGCCCCGTGGGTGTGCGTTTGGACAACGGAGTTATCTAACGTTGTTAACAAAAACAATCACTTGGTTTGGTTTGTGGATTGTTTTCTTGATTCGTCAAACGACTTTTTTTTCAAGGTTATTATAATTATATAAGGGACTTATGGTGATAATTTCCTGGTGTTTCTTAGTTATTGGCTAGTTATTCCACCTGACGACTCGTGCTGCTACCCCCCGTTCTTACGCGATATTGACTAGTAGTTTTCCGGCCCGCCTCAACGTCCTTGAGGTCTACCATTCGCTTGATAGTCTTGACTTTGCCCATCTCAAAGAACTCTTTGGCTTGCTTTATCTAGGTCCTCGCTAATCCCTGGCTGCACTGATACCATAACGTACTTGATATTAGAGCCTCTTAGGTTAAGTCCATAGTATCGCTGTACAAATTTCACGAGCCAGTACACAAACAACGAGAATAGGGGCACGCTCTCGACATACTACCCATGGAGGCTACGACGGTATTCTCCTGGTTAGATAACGACAGGCTTCTCGCCAGGTCCTATTACATATCACAGACAATGACGATGCTTCCCGGCTGGATTACGTTGGCGAGCTTCGTGGTCTTCTAGTTGTCAAGCCCCGGGATGTACTATCTCTACCAGTGGGATTTTCGGCGTTGACATGGTCGTGATGAGGTTACCGACTCCAAACAAGTTCTTCAGCATCTGGATTTCACCGATCCCACGGTGCTCAAAACCGCAGGGATAAGGATAATCAAGTTTATCCGTCCGCATACCGCTTTCTCTCAGCAGGTTAAGCCTGTCATAACGGACTAGTATGCGTTGACAAGGCTGACAGCACTGTTAATGTTCTCAAACATGTGACATGCTAGCTTGTGTATCAAGAAGAACTCCTTTGTAATAACCAATTCAAAAGAAGAGTGCGCTGCCTCCGTGAAGTTTATTGGTCGATATCACGAGATCTGACCTATTGCTGGAGGCAAGGCTCTAGTATAGGTAACAATTATATTAAAATCACAAGATGAGGAGGGAAAGAGTAAGGATTACAAACTCCTCATATGGGCTCTCTATAGTATGCCTTTTTGCCTCTAAGTGAATGAGATATCACAATAGGTCTCCCAGTGGCTATTGTGGTAAGTGAATGGAGGAAGTACGTACCTTGAAGTAGCATGTACTCCGTAACTGTCAACTCGGACATATATATTTTACAGATGGGCTTGAATGCCGTTATAGGACATTAAAATGTAGTTAACTAGATAGGTATCCATATATGACTTTACCCTACTGTCACTTATCATATGTCACTTCTCTTATTAGTATACCGGCAATAATATATTATTATACCAATAAAATGGAGGGGAGGAAGGAAGGTTTAGAAATAGAAGGGCTTAAGGTAAGAAGAGAGAGAGAGAGAGAGATACATTTCTTTACCAAAAAAAAAAAAAAAAAAAAAAAAAAAAAAGGTAGAGATAACAAGCAAAAAGCTCGAACCTTAGGCGTCCCCAAGGTTCTACGAAAACCCATCCGTCGTACAGCCCCGAGGCTGCGGGTTTTACTCCGTCGTATTCGGTACCTAGGATTTCCGGCCAAGGTATACGTCAGGGTTGAACCTGAGACCTCCCGATGTTGTAGCAATCCCAACCCCCTTTTACTGCAGGGAGTGTAGAGAAAGGAGGCTAAGACCACTACACCACCAGTCGGCTTTTCGTATTCTTGGCCGTTGCAAACCTTCTGTTTATTATGACCTATAAGGCATAGACCACCTCCCACCCTGGTGCAGCACCCTACACCTATTTGTTTGTAATCTTTATCAGTATTCTGTTGATGCACTTGCCATATTATATTGCTCTACAAGCTACTTTTTATGATGCACTCTAGAATGAGATAGCTGACCTAGGTAACTTGCTGCAACTTGCTGCAACTTGCTGACGACAAATCCAGCCGGTCCGTCCCTATCACCGCAGCGCGTACTTTGGTCAATACAGCGTTCGGTACTTCCAATACGCAACTGGACAATTTATCACCTTGTACTGTGCCAGGTTGCCGTGTCTAGGCAGCACGAGTGAGGGCATCGTGATAAACAAATCGAAAATATTAATATCAATTTGCGATCCAAGCTATATCTTAGTCTCTTCACGCTTAACATAGAACGAGGCACCATAAACAGATGTAGATAGCATCGTGATGTGTTAGTTGACCTTTATATATCACTGGACGTCTCATACTATAAGTAACCCTTCGTTATCGAGCGGTCCTCCTTACACTCTACCCCGGTTCTCTCAATGACCTCCTTTCAAAACACAACATCCCGGTGCCATTGACAATACGCCGCGCCGCGGGCGGTACAGTATCATTACAGAGAAACCACCAGGGACTAGCGTGATATAGACACATATTTTGCCATTGACCTAATCTTCGTTTACAAATGTGCTTGTGATACATGGTTGAGGGAAGTGTTTGTTCAGGGGCTAGGGAGGTCGCACCAAAACGGCGTAGTAGTCCTATTCGGCGCCGTGGCGTAAGGTAGCCGCCGGATTCACCCGATGCTCACCATATCCCAGACACCGGCCGAAACATGTTGAAGTCCAAATTACAAATATTTCTCATTGTATAACATCGTGCGTCTAAACAACTATGCTAAGCTGCGTCATCACTGCGAAGAGAGTAGTATCATGCCCAGCCGTGATGAGAGCGAGATGAACCCTTTCCCGGCGGCAGGCTGCAGCTAACAGAACTATGTAATAGGATTGAAGCATGTTGGTCTAGAACAAAAACAAAACAAAAAGTCGAGTTTGGATGCCCCGTATACCAATCGATGCTATCGAACATAAATCTCACAGTCGGAAATAGAGCACAAGGGAGCAGAGCAACACCAGTTCCCACCCTCTCCCCCTTCGCAAAACACCAAATCATTGCCCTCTTTGAACCGTGAATCATGCATCCTAGCCCTCGTCGCTCCATTACCTTCGTATCAAAGGACGTACAATATATCTCCCGGCAACCCGTCTCCCCTCCCCTGCCTTCCCTAACCACTTTGTCCCCCCAAAAACATCTTACCTAGGCTTCCCGAGCCAGCTGTTCACTGAAGCACCGGCTCCGGGACTTACTGCGTCCGGTAGAACTTCTTGTACAACAGATGCAGCAGCAGGTTGACGTTGAGCCTCAAGTTGCCCTCGAACAGGTTCATGAACTGGTGCGACTCGAACTGGGCCTGCAAGAGGTCCTCGATCGGCATGAGGGCGCTGGCGCCGGGAATCTGGATGTGTCCCCGGCTGCCCTCGAGATTGAACACGCCGACTTCGTCGCACGATATCGTGAGGTTGACGTTGCTCCAGTCCCGCTCCGAGACGCCTTGCCACGACACGACAACACCCTTCTCGGCCAGGGCGCGTACGCTATACTTGTAGGAGCCGAATTTGGGAACGCGACCGGACCTCTCAAGCTCGCGTTGGTGGTTATATTGCTTCGTGAACGGGAGAAGGAAACGCTTTTTCCTATTTCGTGTCGTTAGTCCCGAATGGTTCTTGCGGGGAATGCGACGGTAGATCTTACCCTTTGTTCTTTTGCAGCGTCACCATCGCCTGCTCGATGTAATCATCGTAGCTTTTGCGCTGCTGCTCGAGGTACTTGGCTTTTTCGTGGAGATTTGCTAGTGTCATCCGGACACCTTCTAACTCTCGTTGACGTTGTATTCTTCGGCGACTCTTGGTACGGATATCGAGCGCAATGGCATTGAGTACGTCTTGGTAGAAGTTGCGCTTCGAGATGCGTCCCATCTGTTCCAGGCGCATAATGTTTTCTAGAGCATTGCGCTTCATATCGTAATATGACATGCGAGTTACGTCGACCATGTTGACATCCGAGTAGGCCCCCTTGGTGTTTTCGCCGGATAAGAAGTCTTCGCGCAAAATTGCCTGCCACTTCTGTTCATCTTCTTGAGTGGGCGGACGAACAAGGATCTCGAGTAGGTTGGCACCAGCCTGCACACGGATAATATACAATATGCAGCGCTTGGTTTCCATGAATAGAGCCTTGATATCTGCCTCTGGATCGTCGATATCATGGAGCTTTGGCGTGAGGAACATCTGGATATCTGAAGAGCCGGCTGCGTGCATCTCGTGTTCGTTATTCTTTGCACTTCCCAAGTCCTGGAGAATCTCCCGAAGGACATCCTCCCTAGCGGGACAGATAGCTGGAAGCTCCTGTGCGACTAGAGTATGAATAGCAAAAATGTCCGTCATCTTGATGTAGAGGGTTGGCCTGTTCTTGGCGTAAAGATCATTGAATTCGTCAATATCAAATGTACTTTCAGCATCAGCAACTGAAATGAGATCGCCTGTGATGTGAGCAAACCGTTCTATGGATTCTCCCACAAAGGCATTGAGAGGCTGCAGATAAATGTTTTCGCCCCCAAATGGGCGACCTGATGAGACTTGGCCGAGGACTTTGGCAACCTCGCCTAGGTTCCGCTTCTGGAGAGGGCTTAGATTCTTCTCAACGACGCCGACCTGTTCGGGATTGATTAATGCTGGCTGGATATAGAAGCGCCAAACCCAATTGCACACAAGTTGGAGTACACGATGCTGAGGTTCGCGCTGGAAACGCTGACATAATGCCTCATATATCTGCTGGCAAATATATCGCAGGCCATACGGCATTCGGGGTAACAGATCGTCCAATGCGAGGAAGAATTGGTCCGAGATTTCTCTGAGATCCCGTAGGTGGTCGATGAACAGCTCGCGCGTCTCTGGGTCTTTTATAGCAAGATCTCGGGCTATGTCAAGGGGTCTTCGACTCGGCCGTCCGGTGCGAAGCTCCTCGTTGCTGATGGCGGATCGGTAAATCTGCATCGGATCACTCTCTAGATCCAAAGCGGGATCCTCGATGATGTTGTCTCGTATCAACGGGCCGAGCAGTTCTCTCAAATACTTTCTATCTCGAGGTGATCGCGTATAGTTGCTGAATAGCTTGGACCAGAAAAAGTTGGCCCTCAGGTAATCTTGTATGGAAAAGCAGGCGTCGACCTCTTCGCGTATCGACCTCGCTATGAGCTTCAATAAATAGTACTCCTCTCTTCTCTTCTGCGCATAGCCGAACAGACCCATCATTAGATGCTCAATACGTTTGCACTCCTTCTCAGCTGTGCCCTGTTCTCTAATGCGTCTGAAAAGCCGGGCCAAATATTGTGGCTGGGTTTGAAGATTGAAAAACAATTGCTGGTAAGACTCCAGCTTTTTTCTGGAGCTCTTGTTGAGGGCCTTGAGATCAAATTGGTTCGTAGAAGAAATGGAAGCGTTGGCAAGCAGGCTAGTAGTGTGCCCGCCAAAGTTGCTCTGGTGTCGGACCACCTCATCAAGTGTGATTTTGTTCTTCACTAACAGGGCGATCTTGATATCTAGCTGGTCAATGTACTGCTCGAGCATCTCGTTCTGCCTAACCTGTTGGACAACTGTCTTTCGCATCCGTTCAAACTCGATTTCTTCGTTGAAATCGAAGTCGCTGTCGTTTAATAGATGCACGAAGTTCTTCACAGCACCAACAGGAGGATTCTTTCCAGTCGTTAGGCTTTTGTATGCCTCCCCTTGAAGCTTGCCACGGACAAAGCTCTGGATTTTGACAACCTTCTGCATATTCTCGTTGAAATGCTTCTTCTTGGCTGCGAACCGCTCTCGAACAATAAAGCCTTTCGCCAAAGCTTGCAGCTCAGCTATTGACTCTTCGTGCTCGTCAAGTTCGCCCAACAGCTCGGCGATGCTGCCGCGCAGAAGCATGGCTCGAACCAGGGCTTGTAAGGCGGCAATTTCATCTTCGTGTGAATTCAGCTCGTCGAGGAGTGAGAAATGCTGTTTCCTAAATAGAGAACCGCGGATCCTAGCTTGGAGGTTCGTAATCTCCCGGGCATTACTTTCAAGAGAATCGAGATCGGCAGCTATTCGTTGTCGCTCGAGCATGCCTCGAGCTAATGATTGGAGGGAAAAAATGGAAGTTTCGTTGTCGTTCAGGGCTTCCAGTTTCTCGGCGATATCTCTGCGAACTGCTGCGGCGCGAATGTGGGCCTGTAGTGTACCAATATCCGGGCTGTGTTGTCGAAGTTCGACCTTTGTTGCCTCAATATCCTGTCGAAGAAGGTTTCCGCGGCCAAGCGCCTGGAGCGACTCCCACACTGGACCGAAGCTTTCCAATGCTTGGCGCTGTTGATGGACCTGATTTCTTGTCAGCATCGCCCGGGTGGCAGCCTGCAAACCAGTGATGGCTGAGGCTTGTTCCCCAAGGAAGTAAAGATCTCGATCAACTTTGTCTCTTGCCAGCATTCCCCGGACCGCAGATTGAAGCTTTGCAATGGGACCAGACATGCGGCTCGTTTCCTGCTGCTGCGTAAGAAATTCCTTGCGCGCCAGACAGCCACGGAACACGGCTTGAATACTTCGTACAGGACCATCCGCTCGTGCTAACTGAGATCGAGTCTCTCGCGCTTCATCACGGACCTTCGTGGCTCGTATCAGACTTTGAAGGTTGACAATGTCTTTTTCCGTACTCTTCCAGAAATTCTCTCTACGAACCATCCTGTTGCGGACCAGGAATCCACGAGCAAGGCTTTGGAGATTAACAGCAAATTTCCGCATCTCTAGCCTGTAGTCCATGATCTGCCGGGTCCAATCGCCACGAATCCGCGATTGGAGGTCAATGAGCCAGTTTTCAGAATCCCAGAGATGCTGCATGACGTTGGCAAGCTGCATTCGAAGCACGGCTCCTCGGATCTGCGCTTGAAGGTCGAGAATGATAGGTTCGTTCTCCGAGAGCTCGCGATCAATCCGTTCATCCTCGGTTTCTTCCGGTTCCGGGGCCGGTTCTACGCCAAAGTCGGCGCCCATGTTTCCAAAGCTGGGCATATTAATACCGAGCTTATCGAGGCCCTTTTGCATAGCCTCAAGTTCATGGTGCTCGAACTCTAGTTGGCCGACAAGATTGCCTATTCTGAAGTCCACAATCCCTTTTCGGAACAGAAGCCAACTTAAAGCGTGTATGCAGTATATCACTTTTGGTATGTTCTTCTTTTCGTAGAGATCAATAAGCTCAAATCGAAAAAGGTCGGGCAACTGAACTTCGTCAAGGTATCGGAAGAAGGTGGCGACATTGTCCCAGTGCCTCGCCTGGAGTCGCGGATGGCGGAAAATGCGATATTTTCGGTCAGGGTTCAAAGCTTCTACCACCTCAGCTAAGGTGACACCATCTCGGAGTGCCTGCTCTAGTTCAACAATGGGCGGGATCTGGCGATGGATAATGTCTTCAATCCATTCTTTCGCTTCACCAATGTGGCATAAGTACTCATACGCTTGGAGGAATTGTCTTTGCTTGTCCATCCAGTTGCGACCTTCGAAGCCGTAGCGGTCACCCCGTTGCCCGCCCCTAACTCCATCCGCAGCGCCGACTCGCTGCAGTCTTCGCCGTCCGCGCAAGCCAACTACCTCTTGGGCCGGGGAAGTGATGGCGAACTCCTCAGTCGATCCATCCTGAGCCAGCTTGGATAGAGTGCGCAGTTGATCGGTGGAGGAGCGGCCCAACTGTTGCAAATCAGGAGCAGCAAGGGGAGAATGTATCATAGAATGGGAAGAATGCGCCGAGTGGCTAGGAACATTTGGCCGTATCGAATCAGACCTTGTGAGAACCATAGAAGTAGGGCGGGCGTTCGGCGACCGGGGCAGAGGAGTAGGCGATGCAGGCCGGGGCGAGGTTCTGGGCGATATCCTGGGCGATGTCTTGGGTGATATTTTTTTCTCTTCATATAAAGAAAGTCTGCCCATATCAAGGCTCTGACCGCGCTCATGGCGCTCGCGGAGTGGGGGCGTCTTGTCGAGGGGTGAACTCGGACCGGGGGTTTGCGGTAGCGGACGCAACGACTGCCTAGCCAAGCTATACATATTTTCCGGGCTTTTCCTGGGCTCATCGTACAGACCTGATCGAGGGGGTTGGTGGCGAATGGCAGCTTCGCTCATGCCGCGTTTGTGCCTGTTCTGGATAGGTGCATTGTAATCTAGCGAGGTTACTGACGAGGTTGCGCTGGGTTGACCAAATTCATACGAGTCGGAAGTGTAAGAATAGCCGGAAGAAGCGGATGAGGAGGTGGTAGAGGGTTGACGATTAATGGTTGCGTAGTCAACAGTAAATGTCTGGCGGAGAGGATGAGGTCGGTACGACATTTCGACAAATCAGGCCCGTAAATGATGCTTTTCTTCGGCTTCTTGGATGATACCACGGGGCGATATTGAAGTCCGCATCACAGCTACCAAAGAGCTTAGATATACCAAAAGCTTGCCGGACAATACCTTGCCTGAGCTTTGCTGGGCAATTGATCGGACGGAATCGGGCTGGTGTAATTTTCTGGTCTGATGTTGTTTGCACACCACAACACCGATCTGAGGCGCCCTTCGGAAATGCGCATGCACGCAGGTAGAATATTAGAAAAGAAAAAAGAAGAAAAAAACAGAATCTATGCTGTGGAGTAGACTGGCTACAATTGCAACGGAGATATCGTCGAAACGACTCGATATGGAATGTTAGCACCTCAATTAAGCGGTGGTCGTGAAGAATTGGCCGAGTTGTTCAGCCTTGTTCATTCAAGGTGACGGACCTTGATTGAACTTGGTTGGACCAGAAGAGCAATGGACACAAAGTCCTGTTTAGGAAGTTTGTTTATTTACTCAGGTAAGAGGCAACGAAGCAACGGAGGGGTGCCCCTCATCCGTCCATCATGCATTGAATCATGCAGGTGGTCAAAGCTTTTCTTAAGCTTCAGCCTCCGTATCAGCCACTCACATGCAACAACCTATAAGCATAGGTACGTAGGTACATGTACCTAGGTCCCCCAAGTTGTGGCACGGTACCACCACCTACAGAGGTACCTTATGTACCTTCTACAGGCAGGTAGCAAATCACATTAGGCCGTTCCAGAACAAAACTTTGTGCAAAGCCGAGTCATGCACTTCTTATTACATGTAGGTAAGTCTGAGGTATCTAACAAATCTGCCCCGCATTATTCCAACAGGGTCCTCCACCTCAGGTGATACCAGAAAAAGAAAATAAAAATTTGGTGGGTTCGACTAGAGCTTCTTTTTTTCCCCTTTTCCTTTTACTCGGGAAGAAGATCACTGTCTAATTCGTCGACTGGCCAATTTCGAATTTCTCGACGTCTTTCTTCGACCTCATCGCCTATTAGCTGACGTACCCAGTCAAGATGCCGTCAATTAACGGAACCACTACTGTCCATGGCAATACTAAGGTCCTCGACCACACCACCGCGATCGACGCCTTGAAAAAATACTCCAGTCCGGACGGTCTCGGCATCGAGGACCTTATCGACACAAAGAAACAGGGTGGTCTCACATACAATGATTTTCTTGTCTTGCCTGGCTATATTGGCTTCCCTGCCTCAGAAGTCGTACTCGATTCGCCTATCACCAAGAGGATTACCATAAAGACCCCTTTTATCTCTTCTCCCATGGATACTGTTACTGAGGATGAGATGGCTATTCATATGGCCTTGCAGGGTGGTGTTGGTGTCATCCACCACAACTGTTCGCCTGATGAGCAAGCAGACATGGTCAGAAAAGTCAAGCGATACGAGAACGGCTTCATCAATGACCCTGTTGTCATTAGCAAACAGACTACCGTTGGGGAGGCAAAGGCGCTAAAGGAGAAATGGGGGTTTGGTGGCTTTCCAGTTACTGGTAAGTTCTATTTACACTCTACAAGCTGCATCTTATGATTACAACCCATAATTTATAACTTTCGTTCCACCGTATAGACAGCAATGTCATGGGGAATTAATTATGCTCTTTATGAAGATGTCATCGTTGCCTTCATTCCTTATGGCCTGGTCTTGGAAGGGAATGTGCCGCTAATTCAAGGCACGCAGAATCTGGCAAGCTCGGCTCCAAGCTTCTTGGTATCGTTACGAACCGTGACCTCCAGTTTGAGGACGATCTCAGCCAACCTGTTGCTAAGGTCATGGTTACTGATCTCGTCACTGCTCAACTGGGCGTTACATTACCCGAGGCAAATAGGATTCTCGCGAAATCCCGGAAGGGCAAGCTACCTATCGTGGACAAGGACTTCAACCTTGTATCTATGATCTCACGTTCGGATTTGACCAAGAACTTGGACTTCCCTCTCGCATCCAAGCTTCCCGACTCTAAGCAGCTTATCTGTGCTGCCGCCATTGGCACCCGCCCAGAGGACAAAGTCCGTCTGAGGAAGCTTGTTGACGCGGGGCTTGACATTGTCGTTCTGGACAGCAGCCAGGGGAACAGCATGTATCAGATCGATATGATCAAATGGATTAAACAGGAAATCCCTGGCCTAGACGTCATTGGCGGCAACGTGGTTACGCGTGAGCAAGCTGCAAGCCTGATTGCCGCGGGAGTCGACGGCTTGAGAATCGGAATGGGGAGTGGAAGCGCATGCATCACCCAGGAGGTCATGGCTGTTGGCCGCCCCCAAGCGGCAGCCGTTTACTCTGTCTCGGCCTTTGCGGCCAAATTCGGAGTGCCGTGTATCGCCGACGGTGGAGTCCAAAATGTAGGTCATATCGTCAAGGGTCTGGCGCTCGGCGCTTCTACTGTCATGATGGGTGGGCTGCTCGCAGGCACTACTGAGTCTCCAGGCACAACATTCGTTTCGCGAGAAGGCAAGGTCGTCAAGGCATACCGTGGTATGGGCAGTATCGACGCGATGCAAGACAAGAAGGCTGGTGCTGGTGCCAAGAACAGCCAGGCTAGTAACGCTGGCACAGCACGGTACTTCAGCGAGGGAGACAGTGTCCTCGTAGCTCAGGGCGTGTCCGGCGCAGTGGCTCACCGAGGTTCCATCACCAAGTTTGTGCCCTATCTGGCAGCGGGTCTCAAGCACTCGATGCAGGACTGCGGCATGAAGAGTTTGACTGAACTTCACGAAGCTGCCGCCAGTGGCACCCTTCGATTTGAGATCCGGACGGCCAGCGCTCAGTTGGAGGGTGGCGTGAATATGGAAAGCTACGAGAAGAAACTCTATGCTTAGATAGGGGGTTATACGGGTCGGATCAGGAAAAGCTTTATATAGGGAGAGGAGCTGAGGTGTCCGGTTCTCCTGAGAACCACGTGGCGATGCATACCTATATTAAGTAGGTTCTATTAGTTTACGGGACGGAGCATAAAAAGAAGTGATACCTCCGGATACAATAATCATTCGGTTGATGTAAAGGGAGCTTCATCCCATTATAAGGCGTTCGGGGCTAGAGGGGAGAGACCATGTCGGTTTAGCTAGCGGTTTTGAAAAGGGGAATGGGGGGTTTAGCGCGGTTGCATTACCGTCCACTACCTATTACGGACGCACGAGACATAGGATGTACATGATGAGAGGACGAATGATGAGTACAATAAAAAACATTGCAAAATTATCAAATTTATTGTCTTCCTTCCCGACTCTATGTCGCATTCTTGATTTCTTACCTCCAACCTAATTGCGAGAAGTCGTAGAAGCCGTCAGCTGATTCCCCCTATGCTATTACTACGTACACCTAGTAGGGCGCTCGATGACTCGTGCACGCAAACAACAAACAACATTAGGTGCTTATGAGCCAACCAAACGGATGGGCGTACCAGAGACCAAAAGTAAACCAAGTCAAAACCATCCATTCTTTTCTAAATCCATACCTAACGCCTCCCATGTTTTATGATCGTGTAAGTGATGATGCTGGCATACCCATTCATCCATCCGTCCATCCAGCCATCCTTTTAGCAGGCAGTCAGTCAGTCCATCGTCCACACGCATGAACGCACATAAAGATAAATCGTCCCTCATGAGCTCCGTCATTACTTCCGTCTCAAGTCCATCCATCCATTCGTTCCACTCATTCATTCAAGAATAACATAACATCATGACCTCATGCTCGTTCGTTGCCCACCGACCAAAGCCCCATACCCGTCCCCGCCTGTACCCTTCTTCGTCAAACCGCCCATGAGGAGCAGGTCCTCATTCGCGTCCGCGTTCGTCTCCGTCTCGTCCTCGGGCACGCCCAGCGCATCCGCCGTATCGCCCGCGACGATGGTCGTCTGGCTGGTGCTAAAGCCCTCGGTATCGCTGAGGTTGCGGTACGAGGCCGCGACGGACGCGTCGTCTTCGTCGTCGTCGACTTCCGTGTCCTCCTCATCGTCAGAATTATTTGTGGAAGCGCCGCTGGGCCCGTCTCCCTCGACGATCATCCAGGCGGGGACGGCGCCGAGGGCGGCGAGCGCGGCGAGGATCCACCACGGGAGTCCGACGACGCCGTGCTTGACGCCCCAGGTGAAGGCGAGGCCGGTGATGAAGGGGCCGGAGGCGCGCCCGAGGGCGCTGAAGGTGGTGGCGAAGCCGTTGAGCGTGCCCAGGATGCTAAGGCTCGTCGCGCTATTAGTCAGCAGGATGGTGGTGCAGGGGAAGCCGACGATGACCGCGAAGGCCTTGACGACCATGACGACGAGGAGCGCCGCGTACCGCGTCGTGCCGTCCTCGATCAACACCGTGAACGGCGTCAGCATGTACACGACGGGGAACGTGACCACGCACGCCTTGAAGCAGGCAAGGACGCCGAAGCGCGCGCACAGCATCGGGAAGACCAGGAATTGGATCAGCCCGCACACGATGCCGTAGAGCGTGAATATCGTGCCGATGTGGCCGCTCGCGAGCCCGAAGCCGCCGCTGAAGACGAAGGGCAGGGATGTGTTCTCGGGCGTGTGCGCCTGGCGCGGGTAGTTGAGGAACACCGGGAGAACCTGGTCGTAGGCGACGGAGTGCAGGGCTAGGAACGTGTAGGAGACGAGGTTGATGACGCTTTGTCGGTTGAAAACCGAGCGCATGCTAGGCGGGGCCGACTTCTCGATCTTCGTCTCGATAATATTAGGGTTCGGCGTTCTTGGGGTCGCGCCCGAAGTTAGCAGTGGCGCCGAGGCCTCGGCATCTTGGAACGAGTACCGGCGAAGACGATTGTCTCGTCGACGTGGGTGCTCCTTAAATGCACCAGTAATCCGGTGGCCGATGATTAACCCCCAATCCCGGGAGTGACGCTTGCTGTGAAGGGTCTCCTTGAGGAAGAGCAGGCCAGTCGTCACGGAGATCATGAATATCACTGCTGCCATGATGTTAGGGAGAGCGAACGGAAATGCCTTGTGGAACTGGCTGTTCCCGAAGAGGCCCGGCCACTGGACTGCCGGATTAGCAAACAGGCCGCCAAAGGCTGGGCCAAACACCGATCCGATACTCCATACTAAAGGCATGATTGAAAATGCCTTTGGCTGAAGCTCTTTTTCGGGCACCATCTCTGCAACCATTGTTCTAATAATTCCAACTGCAATATCATCAGCACTCAAGGGATCCAAAGAGAGGCTAATGTCGAATACTCACCATTTCCGTTGCAAGCTCCCATGATAGCACGAACAGCAACTGCCATTGGCAAATTTGTGGACATACCCCATATGAGAAAACCGATCATCGTACACAGAAGGCCGCTCATGATTATGGGTTTTCTTCCAAACCGATCCGAGGCCCTACCCCATGGTACCGCAGTGAGACTCTGTGCTAGAGAAAACACACAGCTAGTAGCGCCAGCCCATTTGGCAACTTCCTTTTTTTCGACGCCGAAACTGGCGATCATCTCAGGGAGATATGGAAACACAGACGTATAGGCAAGCGGTTCTGCGAATCGTGCAACAGCTAGATATTAAAGTTAGTTTAAGGAATATGAAGGGGAGGGGTACCTGGTCGTGCCATCATGTCGTGTTTCCGCCCAAGATATCGAAATCTTTATTGTTGCTCGACTTCTACTACGATGCCTGCTTGAGGTTGATGGTGAGACGCCGACGACACCAGTTCAACAGATTATACAGCATTCAAATGGCAATAACAACCAAGGCATGAAACTTTCGGCCTCTTTAGATCCAGTGCATATTCTCGGGTGCGGGAATGACCAATTATATTGAGAAGCCAAATATATATGTATAGCAGCTAGTGCAGTGTGATGCTCACCAACGGCCCCGTTCCTTCACAGTACAATGATGAAAATAGAAGAACTGCCAGTAGAGAGGGCATCATCACTGTCCAAAGCATGATGAAATTGGCAACAGGAAAGTCTTATGCTTACCTAGTATTGCCAGCTGTTTGGCTGGCAACTTCGGGGTACCCTTCTTTGTGTTCATCTCGTCCGTTCCGGTATGTCGTTCTTATTCAAATCAGGTCCGAGGTAACAGGACTGTGGGATAAAGATGACTTGGGTATTCCCAGAACGATGGGCCCCCAAGCAGCTTTAAACTCTAAAGGAAAAGGAACCTTGTCCTACTATAAAATCAAGATGTAAAAAGTCTATAGAGTATATGAGACTTGTTGGGACAGCCTCAAGACTTCAAAAGAGACAACAGTGACAACTGACCAACCAAAAGAGAAAATGGCCACCTGCTCTTATCAAGAAGGAGAACAACCAATGTTTTATATTAAACAAAAGGAAATGCTACCTCAGCAACACCCACTCACACAAGCGGGTAACGATGGAGCTGTCTGGGTCATCGCCGGCCTTCTCAACCTTGCAAGCTTTTCTAGTCATATGCCAATGTTCTAGACTAAGCCCAAAGCAGCGATAGTTGACCGCAAGGGATGATGTTCGCCGCTTGCCGTCATGTCTGATTTGCGGCTTACCGTAGCTAGGCTTCCGACCACGCATAGTAGGGTGTGGGCCAATACGACGTATGCACGAAGTATGCAAAGTTTTCATGTACTGCAAAGGAACGTGCGGTGATAGTGGATGTCCTTTGTGTTCACCTGGGAGGGTTGGAAGTGGTCGTGTAGTCGCCTTCGGCAATATTGCGGTGACCCTGAGAGGGAGGGGCCACTGTCCATCGATATTGAAACCCCAAGATCAGCCGTCCTGCAGAAGAAAAGGCGTCCGGGAGTCAAGAAAATGACATCGGCAACATCCGTAGTCGGAGACGGTGCTGTTAAAATACGAGTATACTTAAGTTGCTTTGGAGTAGTTTGAAATGAACTGGGCTTCGTTTAAGAAGCTGAAGAACAGAAGTGACGAAATCTGAGCTGAATATTGGTCACACGCCAACGGCTTCAGCGGCCTGTGCAGCCGAACCGGCCAGTCACCCTGATCAATGCAAGACGGAGAGGGGCAGGCCTCTGCAGTAATTTCAGCAATGAAGCTTGAATCTTCCCCCACTACCCCACCCTTCTTGCAAAAGCATTGGCACTGCAGCACTATTGGTTGCTCGATGTGCCCCTCCTCCCCCGCGAAGCCCCCACTTTGTCTAGAGTGGGTTGGTTTAGAAGCCAGCCATGGTTCAAATGACTTTAGGATTACATAGGCATTCACCCTCAATGTCTAAGTGTGAATGACTAATCGGCTTGTTTCAAACAATATTATATTATGTCGTATATTCATGTTTCATTGCTCTTAATGCTACTTTGTTTAGTAGTGTTGGAAGTGGAACTTGTTTGACTGAGATGTATCCGGTATCAACTCTCTTTGGACCGTTGTAGAGGGGCAAGCAGCAACTTATTGTCGATATTCGGTTGATCTACTTGACTTCTAGATGTTATGGTTCAGTCTTCAGACTTGAAATAGTATCTTAGAGATGATGGATCAGACGTACTCACTATTCAACAAATGGTACTGTGCTTCAGTATATAGAAAGTTATATTCGGTAAAGCGCAGGCCATTAATATCATCACAAAACCACAACAATAACAACTATTCGCTATCTGTAGATCGAAGGTCATGAGTATCTTCGAAGTCTACAACAGCACAAAGTGCAATGCTTATAATAGTACCTTGGTAAATACTCATCTATTTATGTACTAGATTTGGTTCACTCCTGCGTATGTGTAATGGGTACAGAATAACAAATAACGAAAAAGGAGACATGTAACTTCTAATGGTCGTGAGCTATGAAGCTAGCAATTAAAAGGCTTAATTAACCATATGAAAAAACGGACATGTTGAATAAAGAGAAGGCAATGATATATTAATATCTACGTAGAAGAATCTGGCTTATGCCAGGTAGTTAGAATGGAAAGGTAGCAGGACGGTATGCAACCATATCGTCCCAATTCAATCAATCATAACTTGATGACTATCAGTATAGATATCAAAGTGATACTCAAACTATAGCTATTAAGATAATTGGTTAAATTGTTGCCTGTCTGCAGAAGTGATAGCTTCTTATGTTGTATCAGCTATCTACCTAATCTAATTGTACATGAATAGTATGCGTGTTGTCAATTGGCCCATCCAGATGTCGTTAGCGGGTTAACCTATGTACAGTACATACATGCAATAGATAGGTACCTGTCAGCTTCTTAGGTAGGTAGCCATGTATTATTCCCTCTAATAGGATAAAACTGAATTGAACGAGCATGTGTTTATTCAGAACTAGTTTCATAGGAGATATAAAAAGATGATTGGGAAATATTCATCACTCCTAGCTGGAACGAAAAACCATTCTTCGAGAATGAGCGAAGATGCAGAAGCCCCGAGGTGTATACATGTAAGGATGTATGTACAGAATGTACCTTGGTAGTTACGTAATGGTCGGAGGATGGCCGAGACCGATTGCAACATCTTCTGGACCGATTACGTCGGAGTGGCGAACCTGACTAAGGCCGAAACCGTCCTACCTCAGGCCTTAAGCGTCAACAACCTTTTAGGTACCATCATTTCGGAGCCGTTATGAAACCACGCGATGTGAAAATGGCGAGTGAATCTACACCATTGATCACTACTGTCACTGTCGGCCCCGTCCGCCGACGCTATCCTCATCAAATAGTCCGTCGATTTTGCACTGTCGCATGCGGCTCATCTCTGATTGCTCTCTTCATCGTCTTCCTTGTCTACGCCGTCGTGACGCCAGGACACGACAGAGCCCATGACTGGCCTGGACATGATGAGGACCGTATTACCTATGAAGAGCTTCAGACCATTCTTCTAAATACCCCGAGTGGTCCGAAGGCTGCGGAATGGAGCAAGTATTACACCTCCGGCCCCCACTTGGCCGGCAAGAACTTGTCACAGGTAAGTTGATACCGAGCGAAAATACTATGACAACTTTTCAAATATTGTGTCACAGGCCGAGTGGACGCGAGACCGTTGGAATGAATGGGGCATCGCGTCGGATATTGTCGCTTATGACACGTACATCAACTATCCGGTTGATCATCGACTTGCTGTGCTAGAGAAAGTCAAGTCAGAATCTACTGATGCCGAAGCTTGGAAGGTCGCTTTCGAGGCAACATTGCAAGAAGACGTGCTCGAGGAGGACTCGACAACTCAACTACAGAACAGTATCCCGACATTCCATGGCTACTCGGCTAGTGGCAACGTCACTGGCTCCTTCGTCTACGTAAACTACGGCACTTACTGGGATTTTGAAGATCTCGTCAAAGCCAATGTTAGTCTGGAGGGCAAGATCGCCGTCGCGCGATACGGGGGTATTTTTCGAGGGCTGAAAGTTAAACGAGCTCAAGAACTTGGCATGATTGGCTGTGTCATGTTCACTGACCCTGGCGATGACGGCGAGGTCACCGCAGAAAACGGCTATGACACTTATCCAAATGGCCCTGCCAGGAACCCCACGAGTGTCCAGCGTGGAAGCGTTCAGTTCCTCAGCACTGCGCCGGGTGATCCAACAACACCTGGTTACCCTTCTAAGCCGGGTGTACCCCGACATCCAGTCGATAAGTTCATCCCAAGTATTCCGTCCTTGCCCATATCCTATGTCGATGCGCTGCCGATATTAAAGGCTCTGAACGGACATGGCCTGCAGGCCAAAGATTTCAGCGAGTACTGGACTAAGAACACTGGCCTTGAATACAAGGGGGTCAATTACAACATTGGGCCCTCGCCGGACGATGTTGTTCTTAATCTCTATAATGAGCAGGAATACACGACAACTCCTATGTGGGATGTAATTGGTATCATCAACGGCACCATCCCTGATGAGGTGATCGTGGTGGGTAATCACCGCGATGCATGGATAGCGGGTGGTGCAGGTGACCCGAACAGTGGATCTGCTGTCCTCAACGAAGCAATCCGTAGCTTTGGTGAGGCCCTAGAAAAAGGTTGGAAGCCTCTTCGGACCATCGTCTTCGCTAGCTGGGATGGCGAAGAATATGGCCTGGTTGGTAGCACTGAATGGGTAGAAGAATATCTACCGTGGATCTCAGCTGCCAATGTCGCCTACATCAATGTTGATGTGGGCGTTCGAAGCCCTGTATTCCAGGCCTCGGCGGCTCCATTGCTGCATAAGCTACTTTACGAAGTGACTGCTCTAGTACCGTCGCCTAATCAAACAGTCGAGGGTCAGACTGTGCGTGATGCATGGGATGGCTACATCAGTACAATGGGTAGCGGCAGTGATTTCACCGCTTTCCAAGACTTTGCTGGCGTTCCCAGCGTTGACATAGGCTTCGGTGGTCAATCAGAGCAGTCACCTATCTATCAATACCACAGCAACTACGATAGTTATCATTGGATGAGTGAGTTTGGCGACCCGGGCTTTGTCTACCACAAGACGATGGCCCAGATTCTGGGCCTCACTGTCGCCAAGATAGCCGACACGCCACTCATTGCCCTCAATGCCACCGATTATGCTACAGCCTTGAAGGGATACGTTGAAAAAGTCGAGGCGAAGCTTGCGATATCCGAACCGGAGCTTACTAGTGACGAAGAGATTTTTGAGTTTAGAGCTCGGACAGCCGGTACCGAGGTCAAGGGCGATCCCGAGACCTTCAAGGCATCTCTAGCCCGTCTATATGAATCCATCAGCAGATTGAAGTCAGCAGCCGTCAAACTCGATGCGAATGCTGCAAAGCTGGCCGAGGAAGCCAATGAACACATCCCCTGGTGGAAATGGATCACCAAGTTGAAACTACTTCACAACATTCGGGCTACTAACACTAAATATAAGAGGATAGAACGCGCTTTCCTATATCCGGGAGGTTTAGACGGTCGGCCCTGGTTTAAACATGTCGTCTTTGCACCGGGCGTATGGACAGGTTACTCAGGAGGTAAGCATAAGGGTCACTGACGATGCCCTATGGCTTTTCCTATGGCTTTTTGCTAACCCTGTCTTAGCTGTGTTCCCTGGGCTCGTAGAGAGCATTGATAACAAGGACTTTGTGAACGCGGCCAAGTGGGTGGAGATTATTGACAACTGCATCAAGTGAGTAGATTCTAGGGTTCTTCCATGCTCTCTCCGTCACTGTCTCATAAGCGCAAACCGGCTATTTGGGAATTTATGTGCGCATATTGCTCCCCGGGCATGCTTTGGAAACCCGGATCTTTCCAAAAGTAATAATTACTGATTTTGGATATTGCAGTGCCGCTACCGTAACAGTAGAATGAATATCTTGCGGGTTCTAATACACGAGATTGCGAGAGTACGAATCTGTAGTAGCTGCTTAAGCAGCGCCTAGTTAATGCCGCGTTTCCGCAGCTCGAAGTTGAGCCCGTGTCATCAATTTATCACCAGTCTAATTGGCCAGACACCCACCCTGATTGCTTGACAGCATGTTCTGGGATTTCCGTTATTGGAGTTCGAAATGGTACATACATTGCTTATGCTACCTATTGTTGTCATTTAGCCGCTCTTTCTTAGGAGTTCGTAAGAAGGGACCATATGTATTTAAGGCATGAGAGAACTTGGAAATCCGACGCGTCGACGGGCTACAGATTCGTGACAATTGACAAGACCAAATGCATCTTACGCCGTATAAATCCCATTTAACTAGCGCACTGTCATTCTACCTGAGGTCAGGCTACAGATTCTGTAATAGAAAGTAATGAGACTACGGAGTACGGAGTAATAGCTTGGGCTTTAATCACGCCCAAATAACAAGTAAGCCTGCCAGCTCTGAACAAAAGCATGCAATCTCCGTATAATCAACCCTAGAGTCTTCGTTCATTAGTATTCCACGCAACTTGGTTATCACCACTCATGCTTACAGATGCTAGTTAGGAGGTGGCTGTGCTTCGTGGTAAGTGCCGCCCGAAATTTCACGGTCGTGAAGGCAGATCTTAATTTCAATATACGAATACTTTCATGTATTTTTAGAAACTTATTCAAATAGCGATTATTAAATCTCAACGAAGGATCGTACGTATTAATATGAAATATCTTCGTGATATTGCAAGCTTCACAGTTTTCCTGTAGTGTCGCTCTCCCACGCGTGCAAGCCTGGACGCGCCAAGAGAAACTTTCTTCGTCCCACTGTGAACTAGATCCGTGTCGGCGAAGACGACGTCCAGAATGCTACGGTGGGCTCTCAAGCTAGCAGCTACGGCATTGCTGGCCATCTCAGTTACTGCCGGGCCAACACCGCAACGGCCTGTCAATAAGCGATACATAGAAGAACGAAATGGTATCAGCTACAATGTCTTCGAGCATAGAGCCACGGGCTCTAAAATGTCGTTTGTGAAGAACTCGGGCATATGTGAAACAACACCAGGCGTCAACCAATACTCGGGGTATCTCTCGGTGGGAACCAACATGAACATGTGGTTTTGGTGAGTTCACACGACGTGTCGAGCTCCGAAGGATGCGGGCACTGACAGCACACTCGCAAGGTTCTTCGAAGCGCGTGAGAATCCCCAAAAAGCGCCACTCGTCGCATACTTTGAGGGTGGTCCCGGAGGCGCTTCCGAGTATGGGCTCTTTACCCAGAACGGACCCTGCCGCTTCGTCAACAATGAGACAACGTCGTCATTGAATCCGTACAGCTTCAACAACTACGCCAATATGTTGTATGTTGACCAGCCAATCGGGTCGGGTTTTTCGTATGGCGATAACATCGTCAACTCGACCAAGACGGCGGCACCCGTCGTATGGAAGCTCCTTCAAGCATTGTATGATAGTTTCCCCGAGTATGAAAGCCGTGACTTCGGCATATTCACCGAGTCCTACGGCGGTCACTCCGGGCCCGAATTTGCTAGCTACATCTTAGATCAGAACAAGGCGATCGCTCAAGGGGATCTCCAGGGCATGGAGATTAATCTGGTCGCTCTGGGCATAGGCAACGGTTGGTTCGACGCGTCTATCCAAGAGAAGGCGAACATCGAGTTCGCATACAACAACTCATATAGACGACTGATCAACGAATCCCTCTACAACGAGCTCCTGAGCCACTACGACAAAACATGCAAGCCCGCGTTCGACCAATGCGCAGCTACCGGCACGGCCGATGCTTGCGTTTCTGCTTTCACCACGTACTACAAGGAAATCGAGTATCCATTGATGGATGCCATGAACGCCAATCCTAACTTCGTTTTGGCCGATGTACGGCTATCGGGGCTCAGGCCGCCCACAACGCACGTTGCTTATCTGCAAAGACCGGACGTCCAGAAGGCTCTCGGGGCGAGGGTGAACTATACGGACAACGGGGGAGCGGAGGGCTTCTTCAAAACAGGCGACGGTAAGATGTCACTTCCGTGGTCCGTAGGAAGCTGTGTGTGTTAACTCAAGGGCAGACCCTCGCTCTTTTCTGGGCCAACTTTCGGCCGTCGTGCGAGCGGGCGTCAGAGTCTTGATCTGGACCGGCGACGCGGATTACGTCTCCAACTGGATAGGAACGCTCCGGGTGGCAGACGCAGCCGAGTGGCCGGGACAGGAAGCGTTCGGGAGCAAGACACTAGATCCATACACTCTGAACGGCGTCCAAAAGGGAACTTTCAAGTCCTTGGAGAACTTCAGCTTCGTGCGCGTCTTCGAAGCCGGCCATAACATACCGTTCTATCGTGAGTCCAATTTGCACCTAATTATCGTGAACGGATTATTTGCTAAGTTGTATATGCAGAACCGGAGGCCTCGTTACAGATCTTCAAGCAGATCATGGGTACGGAAGGATTACTTCCTACTTGAAGCAATTTTTTTTTCGAGTCATGCACTTTCAAGACAGGCGATGAAGTCGCCCGGTAAAGGGAACCTTAACAGGTGTATAGAATGTGGAAAGATATCTCCCGTCGAATAGGTTTATGGCTTACTCAAATTCATGATAGAATAAAGTCTACTCTGAGTACTTAGTCAAATACCGTAAGACTGGGTGCGAAGTTGATCCCTGAGTTTAGTCATTTTTGCACAGTACATTTTGAGAATACTATATTCAATCCAGGGGACTTCTGGCATGCCACATGCATTCGTCGTACATACTTACCTAGGTACGTATCCGCAGCCTAAACTTTAGCGATGATCTGCGGCGTACTCCGACGGCTCGGTTGACGGCGGCTCGGTTGACGGCGGCTCGGTTGACGGCGGCTCGGTTGACGGCTCGGTTGACGCCACAACAGAGCCACGCTTAAGTGCCGATAACACATGCGCCGCCTCATTTAGCGGTTGGTTGGCTGCCTGGGCTGCCTGGCAGGTAGGCAGGTTTGGGAGCCTCAATGGTCTCAATGGTGATACGGGAACCCGCCTGGGCATACACTCTTGAGCTCTTCTTTCCCGTCTTACCTACATGTAAAGGTATGGCCTCCCCGAAGACCCCGCAGGCTGCCTCCACACCTACTGGAGGGCGGCCGTTTTTCCTGTCCGTCTGTTGGTCCGGAAACTCAGCCTCTTAAGTCGGGACGATCAGAGAAGCAGGTTGGCTGCAGCTTCGATTATACTTTGCAGCTATTGGCGCTGGCCTGCATTCATATCTAGGCAACCGGTGCGACTGCTGCCTTGCCGGGTCTGTCACGTAGTACGGCTTCAGCACTCCGTGTAGTCGGGCGAACCATCTCGCAACTTATTAAACTCTTGTGCTCTACCCCTCTTCGTTGAGAGCTGGTGTTCCCCCGTCCTCTCACCTTCAACTTTATTTTCCCTCATATCTCTTGTACTCCTGCTGCCTCTATCCCCCGCCCCCTCTCCATACTAGGTTCATACTTCAGCCACTATGGATGATAACAGCTCCATCGCAAGCTTCGAGGACATCGGTCCCTCCGATGGACGCGTCAAGCCCACTATACGCTTCAAGTCAAGCGAGGAGACTAACATTGAGAAGCTCAAGTCCCTCATCGCGAAGTCAGCCGCCAAGGGCGATATCGCTAGGGAGCTTACCGTGGACGAGGTTCCCGATGTATGCTATGTTCTCAGACACAAAGGATGGGGAGGAAATCTTGTCGATCGTCAGTTTTCCCGTTATCCCTCCTTTAGCACTACCACGTAGCCTGTACGCTTCCGTAGTCCAGTAATCGGCGAAAGCAAATATCGCCTACTTCACCATTGGGGTCTATTAAGCTGTAATGTAGCAGCATCAATTTACTAACAGGGTTCCAGTCCGCCGCAGCGACGAACCTATCAATGTTCGGCTTGATGACACGGAAGAGGACACATCGTCATCAGTAAAGAAACCGATCCTCGAGATCGTAACTGAAGTGTCAACTTCTCTGATTTCCAAGAATCGCCGCCAGGATCACTTTGTCCCCCCTGCGCCGCCGTTTCCTCGTGGATGGGATGAAAGCATTGACTATGGCGGACATAATAGAAACCACTACGCGGACTTGCTCGAGTCCAGACAAAGGAAGCAGGAAAAATCTGAGATGAGTTTTGCCAGCGAGGAGGAGACCGTTATGGTCATCAACTCCATTCATCTAATCAACGCGCTCAAGGCTGTCGTAGGATACTATCCATCTACGTTCTTCATAGGCGATCAGGTTAAGATCAAGGCGCCCTACCATGTTTTGGTTCATCACCGGGCCGCTCTTGCTCGTTACAAGGTCAGCCAGCCAGAGACTCACGACCAAGAGTATGCTTTTACCACTGCTAAGCACATCGACGTGCTTCTCACTTTCCTCGAGAAGGCCCTCGGCGAGCAAATTCGCGAAGAGGAGAAACGGCATAACAGTACCACTCCATCGGCTACCTTTAACATGCTATGGCTCCTCTTGAAGCCTGGCGAGGTAATATATGCCAAGCACAACTACATGTGGACTCCGTTCGTAATTTCATCAGTTATTTTCCAGGGGTCTAATGGCGGAGATAGCGCTGCCTATTACACTATTAATTGTTGGAACATAACACATAGTATGGAAAGGCTCCGTCGCATGACATATTCATTTTACATCGATGAATTCTCCGGAGACGAGGCCGTCACAAAGCTTCCTATCATTCCAGCTCGTTTCTTCCGAGGGCATGATGATGACATGGCTCCTGAAGATGTTGCGGCAAAGCAGATCAGTCTCGGTCAGAGGGTCTGGCAACTTTCCAAAGGGCCGAGCTACATGTTCTATGATGGTACTTTGGTCCAAAATGGTGCTGATGCCGACTATACCTATTCCGCCAGTGCAGCTGGCTCCATGAGCGGCCGTGTCATTGTTGACTGCGAAGGGTTCGCGCGATTCTTTGGAGACTCCCCGGGAAACCGCCGCCGAAGGCCTACCCCTAGACCGCAGAGTCCAAATCCAGTAGACAGAGACAATCTACCCTATTTCGCGCCTCGCTGTGGTTGCGGCGCCTGCGCCAGAGTTTCGAACGAAGACCTGAGCCCGTTTGCCGGCTTTGAGGAGTTGAACCCAACGGAGGACGAGGCGCCAAAAGCTGACCTCTATTACCTCGTCTTGACCAATATCGTCTCCGGTTTCATCCTCGGAGACAGGCGCTGGGGTCACTTCAACGTTGAATGTCTCCAGGACGTGAAGTTCGACCAGGAGGCATTCAAGTATCTTATACTTGATGACGAGATCAAGCTTACTGTCAAGGCCCTCGTGGGCAAATTCGCTAGCAATAATGGCCAAGTCAGCCCATGGCCGAACGACTTCGTCAAGAACAAGGGCCAAGGTCGAATCTTCCTTCTGCATGGTTCTCCAGGCGTTGGTAAGCAGTTCCATCAAACATGTTCCCAGTACGTACTGTTTGATATAATGACCTTCTTCTAACAACTTTATACAGGCAAAACCTGCACGGCAGAGTGCGCAGCCGAGCTGGCCCACCGTCCCCTTCTCTCGCTCACGAGCGGCGACCTGAGCACGAACTCGCACCAGGTGGAGCGGAACCTCGACTACTTCCTGCAGCTGGGGGAGCGCTTCGGCGCCATGGTGCTGCTGGACGAGGCGGACGTCTACCTGGAGGCGCGGCGGGCCAAGGACATCGCGCGCAACGGGCTGGTGTCGGTGTTCCTGCGGGCGCTCGAGTACTACCGCGGGGTGCTGTTCCTGACGACGAACCGGGTGGGGGCGTTCGACGGGGCGTTCACGTCGCGCATCCACGTGGCGCTGCACTACCGGGCGTTCAGCGACGCCGACCGCGAGCGGATCTGGCTGCACAGCTTCGAGCGGCTCGAGCGCGACAGCGCCGGGCGCGTCCACGTCGCCGTCGCCACGCGCGAGTACGCCTACGCGAGCCGCGACGTCCGCGGCCTCCGCTGGAACGGCCGCGAGATCCGCAACGCCCTCCAGACCGCCGTCGCGCTCGCCGAGACCGAGGCCCTCGAGGACGGCGCCGACAGGGTCACGGTCACGGACAGGCACCTGCGCGCCGTCGTCAGGATGAGCCGCGGGTTCAAGAACTTCCTGCGCCAGCGTAAGCTGAGGGGCGGCAATGACGAGGCTGATGTGGACGGCGGCGATGATGACGATGATGATGACGATGATGAGGTCGAGACAGATGAGAGTGGGGAGGGTAGTATGATTTATGATGATTGAGTTACGATGGCTCGCGCTGAGTTAGCTACCGAGCTCTAGAAGCATTTCTCTGCTTCCAAGGCGTATATCCTTCACTCTTGTGTGTGTGAAATAGAGGCGCTCGATCAATGAGATCGATATAGAGCGTCATATTCGCTTTTCATTCTCGTTAGGAACTGATCGAATAGCAACGAGTGTCGCACTGCCTTGTCATGTGAGGTGACTGGTAACACGACCCGCACTTGTCCGTTCATATTTAGTAATAGTTGAACCCCTCTCAGAGCCCACCTGGGCCTGATATCTATTTACTGATACAAGGAGTGTTATTCCTTCCATTTCGACATGTGTATCACTTGTCGAATGGTTACCATATATCCGTTTATGCGTGAGTGTGTTGGAATGTCGAGCTAGTAGATAGCAATCCTGTCACCTCCTTTCCCCCTTTAATTGTAATAGTAATTAGAGTGAGCGAAGTGAAGTGATGTTTCGTTATTATCTATTACTAGGTATGGCTGAGGTAAGTTTGTGACTTTACAAAGGTCGGTGTAGTTCTCGATATTTTTTCAACATATGCGTTTATTCTATGGGGATGACATGAATGTTGTCTTGACTGTTAAGGGAGTTATGATGAGTTTGAATCCGGGGATAATTAGGGGAGAGGAAAACCCCTTATTAAGTGGCTAGATGTCCTATTTATTCATTCCTCCCACCCCTCCCGAGACATGGAGAGGATCCCAACCCTCAGAAACCGGACATATACGAATGGCTACTTGTGGTTTATAACTAGCTGGCCAGATATAAGTATATGGCCATTGCCGTTGAAACTAGATATATCGGGCATTTAACGCTCTGAGACCTGAGGCTACCTACTCTACGAAGTGACTAATCAGGCGTTAACTCAAGACTGCCAACCGTGAGACCTGTCGTGCCGCAGTGATTTTAAAATATGGGTTAATATGGTCTCATGATTTTCTTCCGTAGCAGCATCGTAAGCCAGTAAGTAGTACCCCGAGAGATAAATCCGTGTATAATCGAGGATATATATATACTACCAACGTGGACGGGTCGTCTCCGGCTTCAAGGGGTTCGTAGTTACTGTTGAGACAAGATCGTACTCACTATGAGCATACAGTTATTCTTCCTATTAACAGCTCAATGAAAATACCCAGCAACGATCTCTCGGCATATTCTCAAACTACCTATCTTCGACGGAAGGACTTTCCATATGATGGGTGAGTATGCTATAGTCTTATATAAGTACAGTTCGTAGATGAGCTCGTTACAGAATATCGAAAAAGTAGGTAAGCAAGAAATCCGAAACGCTCGTACGGGTAATTAATACGCCGTAGCTCCCGACAACCTAATATGTTTTGCCGTTGGACGGCCTTGGTACGGAAGCTACGTTATAAGGAGAGGCAGGCTATTGAAGCTCTACGGTGCTTGGTGGTCTTGGACGGTGTGTTGAGGTCCACCGCGGCTGATATACTAGCGCGCCGCGGTCGTTCGGGGCTGATACTGTCGTAAGAGAGCTGTCTTGGCCCGGGGAGGCGGAAGAAAAGGGGTGGGGGGCAACTGACACGTGCTAAATTAGGAGGTACGTATGTAGACTCTGGAGTCTCCCGCGAAGTCTTGCGCCGGCCGTCTTATGCAGGGTCTTGTGCCCTAACTAACGATTTAAGTTTGGAAATCTAGATTCGTGATTTTTGTCGCGAGATGGTTGCCTGCTATTTAGCTAGTTCCCGATCCCTAGGCGTAAGATTTGATTTAGGCGGCAATTTCTTTCGAAGTGGTGTGAAGCAGACTACCGTGGTAGTTGTTGCTGCTGTTGTTATCGGACGCCTCGTGAAGTGGATTACGATGTGTGATGATGCTTGTTATAATCAAGTGTGGCTTAACAGCATCGAGTGTTGAGCTATGTATTGAGTTTAGACTAAGGGGCTAGGTATTACATGGGGATCCGCTAATTAAGATGACTTTAATAGGCTTACCCGCTTCATCCCCCCTTTTGGCCGGGAAGTACGTACGTACTACAAGAGTAAATAATGCGTTGACAGCATATTTGCAACGGCACTATGGATATTGGCAGTAGAGGATGGTCGTATTTTGCTTTGAGATTAGCTGCGAACATCAATTCGCTAGGATAACCCTGTTATTGGTCATTTGGTCATTACCATTACTAAGATTACCAAGGTAGTTTACGAATTAAGGTTCTTTATACACAGCTTGTCAAACGAGACACTGCAGCGAAGAGCCGCATGATGCTATCTTAACCATACCTATTAGATAGAGTTTAATAGTAATTATTAAAGAGTTAGTGGCATCCCGGTAAATATAGCTACACAATAATTACACCCGTTTGTCCATCATTGACGATATAGCCATACATGACGGACGGGGAACTTTAAGCGTTTCGCCGGAATTCCCATACAGGATTTTTACATCGCATTTTAGGTATCAACAATATCCTCTCCAAAGTAAGATGCGGACGACGCCACTGGTCGACTTTGTCGCTCTATGGGCCTAGGCATAACGCGGAGAACGGCCAACTTAATTAAATGATGGAAAGACTTAAGCGGTCTCACGGGCATTCTTGCGATCCTCCCGGACCTTCTCGGACCATGGGAAGTGGAAGACAGGAATGAGGAAGAACGAGTTGCTATAAGCAAGTCAGTCTCAGTTGCCATGACGATTGATACTGGTCTATCCGTGGGACCATAGGCTAATACATACCTGGAATCAGCGATACCAGCAAAGGCGTTGTACCAAGCCAGAAACGCGGCGAGCAATCCAAAGCCACCACCAGCCTGCTGGAGTTTGAGGGCCGAATTCGCGGCACCGTTTGCCTTGGCGTACTCGGAGCATGCAAGCATCAGGAAGGCCATGTCGAGGGTTAAGAATAGCAGGAAGAACATCACGGTCGATCGCAGGGTGCACATAAGCAGGATAAACGTGAAAATGAACCAGCCAGTCAGGAAGAATCCCAATGCCGATGCCTCTGAGACAGTGTCATATTCATCGAGGGCGTGGAAGCCCGGTGTCAGGAGGATGGCGTATGCGATCCAGAAACCTCCGTAGGAAGAAAGCGCAGTCGCACCAAAGGTATTGCCCACTGCCATCTCCCTGTTACATTGGTCAGCGGAAAGGCAATAACAACGACGCGATATTAGACAGTAGACGATCGTCTGTTACTTACCACATGCCGGCAAGAAGTTGCACCAGGCCACCGTAACCATAAGCAAGGGCCAGGACGATATTAGGAACTGAGATACCCCGGGTCCCGACGTTGACGAGAGACAGCACGAAAGTTGTCAGGGCGAAAGCCGAGAGACCGAGCGGCGCCGGGTTGGCCAACTTTCTCTGCGTGGTGGCCCTATACAGACCAGGCTGAAACTCACCACCGAAGGCAGCAAAGCGAGGCTCGGGTCCCGAGTGCGCATGAGCGAGCGGATTTCCGCCGTAGTCATATCGATGGGTAGCGGAGGCACCATTGACATCTGAACCGGTGGTGGCGCCGGCGCCGGCCTCCTTATCGACGGTAGGTACCGTCTGTGTTTCGGGAGCGGCAGCCATGGTGAGATATGTACGGGTCTGTGCCTATTATTCCGTCTTATATAGCTCCTCTCGATAACGAGAACAGACTGTTGCGTCCCGATGCAGGCGAGCGGGATATAATGGAGTCGGATCTAAACGCTTGCTGGTATCCGTGGCTACAGAAAAAGGAATATACCCCCAAGGCTGGAAATTGGGGGGGGGGGGGAGCAACGCTTTTTAAGAACGAGGAACGGGGGCACGGGGGATTGACGGTCAATTGGGTAAACAGACTGGGGCATGCGGAGAAATAGATGATTTTTTATGGAGTTTATGGACTTAAGTGCCTCTAATTAGCACATAGGCCGAATGGGGGAAGGGGGCAAGACGGGTGACGGGGGAGGACATGGGTAGGACGGACCAGACGGATTCGTGATTGGAATATCAATTATACCATGTATAATATGCGATATCAAAAACGGGTGCTGATCAGGTTACTGGCCGGGTTACTGACTAGGTTTGCAATTACATAGTGTACTACGACGTGTATGAAGTACTGTATGTAACATATCTGTAGCATTGTCCGAAATTGTTCGGCGCAGCCGGGGTATTTAGTTACCCCAGCATCTGAGCCGCCCAATAGCTGCTGGCTACCACGAATTGGGTTACATCGACGCTCTCCGCATCGAGTTCCCAACGAATGCGGAGAAAAGGACGTACCCATAGGTATGTCTTTGGCAGTCTGGGCATGGGACGAGGCGTGATGTACTGTACACTAGACTCTGGATGAAGACTAAACGCTAAAAGGCTTAGCGGTGTCAGTTCCGCTTCGCCGAGATAAACATATGGATGTACGTATAATTGTACGTAGTAATAGGTAAGGGGGCAGGGGGGAGGGCTTATCGAGCCATCGAATAAATGGACTTTTGACATTCATCATCAGAAAGGATTTGGCATGTGGTATGTGGCAGAGAGACAAAGAGATGTCCTAATGCGTGTGTTAGCTCGCCTTGCTAGCGCCGCCGCGCCACTGCGCCCACGCACACGCGCAGATGGCTACCGATCCGGGCCTAGGGGCTTAGAAGCTAGCTGGCTAGCTGGCTAGGGGCTAGAGGGGCGTTGGCGGACGTTTGAATCAAGCTGGGGTAAGCAGGTAAGGTTTGTTCCGGACGAACGGTTTAAATCCAATCTTGCGTCTGAAGTCCATTTTTGGAGTTGCCTTTGATCATCCAGTCTGCCAGTCTGATCATCCAGTCATCTTGATGACTGTCCAGATCCCCTCGTCTCCAGAGAGGGGCGGGGACGTGGTTCCACTCCATTTCAGCTATTATTACATATGTTATTACATATGTAGTAATACATGGTAATTCTATTTTGTGAGGTAATAATCCTTGGAGTAAAGGAAAAGCGGCTTGGCCTGATTCGAATGTGCGGCTTATGTTCGAGTACGTGTGGTATTCTTGGGGGAATACAGGGGAAGCTTCCGCCAATGAAAAGTGTCAGAAATATAATAAATAGTAGATAGTTGATGTATGTTGCCGTCCCGACGAGTTGGCCATAACTATTGGAGAAAATGCAACAATGAGATAAATTCACCTTAAAGGCGACATCCTATTCGAAACCATACTCGGTGATAACCATGTACTCGCAGTAGAATAAGGCCAGGAAGACAAGCAAAGACTGCTGACTGGTTGGTTGAGAGAGGCGTTGACGGCTTGTTGGATGTGATGGTGATCAAAGGGATTGTGCTGGCTGGCTGTCTCGGCTGCTCGGCTGAAACCCCCCCCCCCCCCCCCCCGGTCTGGTACAATATTAAACAATGCATAACAATGCATACTGGAAATAACGTGTGCTGCTGATTGGCCAGATACCCCATATGTCAGCAGCACGTACTACGTAGTCTGTATCTCCTACGGTACGTACGTCACCAGATGTATGTATTTATATCGCCCGAATAGGTCGTTTCGTCCGTGTTGATATGTAAAGGAATCGGGCTTAATCAGCTTTAGTGCTTGGTTGTCGATTCGATGTTATATGTATGAAGATACGCACTATGTATGTCTGTATGTATAAGAATTACCAAGGTAGCTTATACTCGTGGCAGAGCTAATGTGTCAGCGTTCTTAGCCCAACACCGACTTATCGTTTGAAATTGCGGAAATGTTCCTTTCCCTTTTCCGCTGTGCCTCCACACTTCGATAACACCGATACATGTGCCGGCATATGTAGCTGTGAGGCACGTAATCATAAAAACAGAAAATGCCCAGCAACTTTTGCGGAGTTCTTTGAAGAAATTTCTTAGCTGAATACCTGTAGGCGGTCAGCCGTAGACTGTGGAACCTGAGGGCCTGGCAGCCTGGATATAATTGCAGCAACGTTGTACTAGTATAGAACGGCCCGCAAACTAGAGAATAACAGCTCGCGCCGTTCATCGGACTCGGCTTTCGAATGATTCAACAACGGCCGGACGGCACCGTACCTAAAAGGCGAAGAGGGTCCTTCTCCTCATTTTCCCCTCTTCCTCAACCATCATCATCTCCAAACCTTTCGTGCGTTACCTAGGACACTTTTCTCATTAGAGTATTATGTAAGTTACTCATTGCAACCACTTGACTTGTGTCCTATGTATTGAGTAATTTACACGCCCGGTCGACCATAGGCAGCACTGTGATTGGTTTACACATGTCCCAATCATACTTTGAATACCCGGATAGGATTCACATGTCACAGGCTTGGCTGCTTATTAGCTTACCCCGGATCTCCCCCCACAGTATCACAAAACTAGCGAGAGAACTAGTGTATTACTTTGCCAGTCGAGATAAACAAATATAATTCCACTTTCGGAATCTAACATGCAGAGAGACAGTGAATGCCGAGATATACGGTAGCAATGTTATGAACCTGGACTAGGCATAAATTAAAAGAGTGTGATGCATAATTAAGCTGTCAGCCCTATTGTGATCCCATCGATGCAATTGTGGAGGATTACCTAGTACATACTACATCTATTATATGTATGCGAAGTAAGGTTAGGTAGCATTTGATGGTTCACGGGCTGTGTGGTCTTCATCTTCGACCCCTGCACGAAATTACCAATTCCCGTACTGTACTCCGTGGTCTAATGTTGAATCAATTTAAACTCTTGCGAGACGCGTTAACTTGTTCGTGTCCTACGTTCGTATGTACACCATTTGCAACAGTAATTCGTCGTAGCATTCTACGCGCCTTATATTAAAAAAGCAATGATTCTTCGGCGTCATGTTACCTACAAGCCATCATTTCTGTCCGCACTACCTAGCTAGATACACACGTGGCTGGACCACACTTGTTTGTACTCCAAGATCACCAAAATACATACCCAGTTCTCAGCATTGATCGACTGGCCAAGCCGGCGCAGTGGAAGAACATGAATTCATCAGAAGATTATCAGTATCGATATTAGCCGACTAAACTCCACACTTATGTACATATCAAACATCAAACTAACGAACATTAGCACTCGAAGCTACCCACTACCCTTCGGTTATGGTAGTCTAGACAGATCCAAGACGTCAGCGGTGAGCGTAACATAGAATGTTGCTATTCCCTTTCTTTTCCAGGTTGCTTAGAGCCGGATCTTGACCAATAGATTTTCCCTAGCACCCTCGGTTTACCAAACCTATACAGATCAGAGTCGATTTCACCAACATTTTGAATTTTTTGAAATTATTTCGAAGAGCCCCGAGCATGCTTAGGTAATACACATATTAATCAGTGGTTCTACAAGATTCCAGCTGTGTATCGAGACTGGCAAGTGTATAGCATTCATGACTCTTGGTTTGAATTCGCAATGCGGAGGCTTAGAACACGAAGGCTAACTAAAGACTTAACTCAAAGTACATCTTCGGTATGGATTCAGTTCTTCGGAGAGGATACAGTGACATATCCTAGGCTCTTGAACAGCGTGCGAACCGAGTCGACGTACCTGACATTTATAATGCTCGTCTACTTCGATTATCAATACGTGAATATTACGTATACAGCTCAGTTTATTGTTGTACTACTTTTCGGTATATAAATTTGAGCTATTGTATCTCCCACACGTTTGCTGTAAGCCGATACATTGCCTCACGAATTACAGTCGGTGCCTGCCCGAGGTACGGTCCTAATCCGACGGAGGGCGGCAGACGTGTTGGCGATAATACATTCCATACGTATGTACTCCATACCTTTAACCCACTCCTCTATATCCGGCATCTTGATGGTATTGATGGCCGAGCTCCTAGACCTATACAAATAGAGTGATGGAATATGAACACCTATCCCATGAAGTTAGTGAAGTCTACAGGTGAGAAAGCATTAGATTATAGCCACATGCCTGTGAATACGCGCTGTATCTTAACCCAAACTTCCTTATTCCAAACCCTCTTTCGGAGTGAGAGGAACATCATTGCAATCTGAAAATGGACATTGGTATCGAAAATTTGGAATTTGCTCGCGGTCAAGGCGGCTGCCCAGATGTCGTCGTCGGTGACACTGACACCATCGACTGGCTTTCCAAAGATATCGGTCCGTCGCTGAAACCGGTCAAGACTCTCGAGGAGACGTTCGTTTCGATCAAGTTGGTTGAATTGGGGCAAGAGAATATTGATATCCTTGCCTGTAACCGATCGCAAATCGGTAGACCCTAAGATGGCATGGCTAGGCACACCGCCAAACACAAAGTACTCATGGTAGGGGTCATCATGCCAGGGGATATTTAACGGTGGGACGTCAAGGTATGTAGTCAGGAGTTTAGCTGGATATATTCTACCCTCTGGTATCTCCCAGGAATCGATCAGAAGAATCTTGATGTCCGTATACCCCCGACCCAGCAGCCAATGTGCATAGTTTAGTCCCCAGAGCAAAGAGCCCGTCAGGGATGATGAATGATGAATTTGTTAACGTCTGAATATGTACCTAAGTACACCACGTATCTGTGACGCATAAGACGTCTGGAGTGCTCCATTGGGAACAGAGCCAGAGTGCCGCTTGACATAGGAAATCCTCCACCCCTGCCTTAGCATTACTATTCCTCCACCCCCCTGCCTATTGCATTACCCCCTATCGCGTAGTACTAGCTAGTTAGCGTCGGCGCTAGCTATATATGTACTACGTCGGACGGCTATACCAGGGAAAAACCCGGATGAACGATTCAGAAACCACCGTCGTCAGCGATCGTCCGGAAAAAACCTGAGCCGGTCCGACACTCCGCTAACCTGTTATCGACTGGTAAAAGCCGGGAGGGGTTATTTGGTCGCGGAGGGATTCGAACCCCCTTGCGCTGTCTCTCCAGAACAGTGCACTGCCAGGCGTTAACCCACTACGCCACGCGGCCGAGAGCCCGTCAGGGAGGTAATTACGCAGGTTGCGTTGTAAGGTTTCACTGTCAGGTGGTCAGAAATCCACAATCGAAGTTCCTGCTCGTTAAGATATTGTGGATTCCAGTCGGTCCTGTCTTGTGGGAGATTATATCGGTCGCGGGATTTTGCTGACGTGACTCTCCACGTAAAACGAGGAATGTGAAGTGAGGAGGCGGCTTCTACGGCTATGTGGGTTTAGCAGTTCGAACCGCCATGGAACATTGACAAGAAATTTGGGTGGTCGTGAGATAAGGACCCACTTACTGAGAGCCATATTCATATGAGCCTGGCAAGCCTGGATCTTGTTCTGCTTAGAATTGATGCTACTCTGGAATGGGTATGTGGTGGTGGTCTGTACACAGCACCTTAATTCAGGAATCTCGTAATTAGCTCTCCAGTAACCCACAAACCTATCAATGGGTGAGAGCTGTGAGCATTCCAACTATTGCTCGGTCTGAATGTTGCTTTACAGTAGACCTCAGCCATACAACCCTATCTCAATAGTATTGATAATAAACTATTATGCTTAGCATATTAATGTAACAATCTTGCGACTACGCAAGCCCATCTCACGAATGAGGCGACAACATTCGATTGCCCTTGGATTCTGTCGAAATCGAATCCTCTTGCATACTGAACTCTATGACACGGAGAATGCCACCATGGCTCTCCGAGGATTGCTTTTTGGTCCTATGGGGATTGTAGGTTGCAGTGGTCGTTAGATTGGAACCACCTCGAAGGGTTCCGCCATCCTCGCCCACTTTTTGATACGCATTTCCCGAGACTCTGTTCAACGGTGACAGCGGCCACGATGCATTACTCTCTTGAGTCCTTGACCTTCGTGAAGATTCTATACCGGTACGGCTCCATAGCGTTCGCAATGACGTGCCTATATCAGCAAAGGCTTGCGGCGCCGATGGAACACAGAAAACTATAAGCAAGCAGGCCATCTCGACAATGCCCCAGAGAAATACCGTCGATACGCCGTATGCTGCATCGACTTCATAGTTTAGCACTGCTGTCGAGTAACATCGACCAGCTGCACTCGCACAAGCTCTGGGTTCCAATGATTTCATGTCAGCGAGACCGCAAATGCTGAATCACTCCGAAGTAGGAGATACAACATACAGAATTCCCATAGAGAAGATGATCGATATGCCAATTTTTCGTTTTGTCGTCAGTTGAAGCTGCCAAATCACCCTTTGTGGAAGCAACAAAACCAACAGATGGGATACAAGATTAAGCCCTGCCGTGGTCAAGTCCAGGGGTCTTCTGTCCACGGCGCATGTACCTGGAACCCAAAAGCGCCATAATTTCTCTCGAGGAGAGCAAGCAAAGTTTGTTGTGAAGATTGAGGAGATGTATAACCCAGTATTGACCACCATTGCCACACAGCAAATGTAAAAGAAGCCGTTGTGCGTACGTCGCACCACGAAAAGTCGGATCCACTCCAATAATATAGCATTCTTGGCTAGTATCATGAGCACCCCGAAGGCCGTAGCGAAGGTCAAGGCGAGCTACTAAAGGTTATTACTCTGTCCATTTGAGCTGGGCGTGCAATGGACGAACATATTCGAGCCGCTCTAATTTTCCTATGCGAAGCTCCCATTGGTGGACAAAAAGGGTAGAGGTGGCTATCATAGAGCCTATCGACCATATTCCGACTATGTATGCCCCCTTTTTCATCAAGGTCAGTTCGAAGTCAGAGGGACGAACGAAAGACGTTACCATACAAACGCTGCAAGGCCTAAATCTGTTCAAACTTAGTAGGAGGATACTAAAATGCATATCGTATTGATCGAAAATATGAGCGAAATTGCCTGAAGAAGAAAAGTCTGCTTACAGTCTTCGATCGATACTCTTCTAGCACATATCATTTTCGCGTACACTCGTAGTAAGGCTGACAATGTAGCCAATATTGTACATACGGTGATCACAGTGATGGCTACAGTGTCTTCAGTAGCCGGGTTATCGAAATCCGGAACGACGCCTTCGGGCGGGGCGGCAGCTGGTAGTTGAATGATAGTGCCATACGGAAGATCATTGACGTTATCCATTGATGCTGCTTTGCCTTATTCAACTGTAACAAATAGGGAGGAAGATTATTCTTTGGTTAATGGGATTTGTCCTTTAACCCATCCCAAGTTCAGAGGTTGTTTGCTCTTCGGTAACTAGACCTAGTGATCACAAGGCTAGCCGGCATATGAATTGGTCCGCAGGGAATTACAGCCAGGTCATAGGATGGTTTTAAAAACGCACATAATCCTCGACGAGGAATACTCGGGTGAGAGGCGACGCACATTTTGACGGCGATGTAAGACGTTCGGAACGCGTGGAAAGACTACTCCAACTTCAACAGTCAATATTTCACAAGGACAACCAACAACCAAGGCCCTATCAAGCAGTGATCTTCGATCCTTCCTAATATGATATCTCGGTACTGTAGCTACGTTGTTTATAGTACAGTAAAGTAAATGTTTGAACTATAAGGTACTCAGTTCGCTCGGTAGGTATTCATAGGAAGCTAGACAAATGAGGTTGGTTCGAGGTTGCATGGCTTTGTCCAAGTGAGGTGTTACGTTGAAGTACAACGTATGTCTGCAGACTATTCACTAGGTACACCATGGTGTGCTTTTTCAGATAGTCTCACAATGGTTGAGGCGATGGTTGCAGCATATGGACGTTCTCTGAAGTAGGTAAGTGTTCGGCCAATACTCAGCAACTGGAGAGATGTAACTACAATAATCGACTATCCAATCAACGATGAAAGGTAACGTATTTTGAGCCTCAGTGATCACCGATGAAACAAAACATGTGTTTCCGGATGTTCCGAACCACCTAGCCAAGGCACGGCGACATCGACAGCTATGTTTATCAACGCGTAAGAGTCTTTCATACACAACCGAAAGCGGCAAGTATGAGATATTGCGTTATATATCGTGCATAGGCTCTTGCAGCCTTCGGAAATGGGTCGACAGGACTTGCCTGATGTACACATACAAGTTTAAAGTGTGATAAATGCGACGTTGAGCCATAACTGCATGAATTTTGATCCAACCTTCATACCGTGTGACACGTTGGTCCACAGGAGGATTTGTGCGGCACAATGTGGCAGCAACTTTAAGGATCGTTCGGTGAAACTCCTCTATCACAGTTTAAGTTGATGTCACGATTCTAATACCCAGAGACTCACGTAATGGGCAAGATAACGGCAGAAGGAAGTCATCTTCTGAAAGCCATTTGAAAGTATATGAGCGCTAATTATATATCCAAACTTCACCCGAAATGTTGATGATGAATGAAGATAAGAATAATAGGCATTTTGGTCATACCGTAGCGACGACACTCAGCCATTATCTCCAACTCTATTCAACGACTGAGATATTACCCGGCTTCGGGTAGATGTATTAGATGTAGGCTCAATGAAAAAGGAACTATCTCCACAATCTGTCACGACCGGTAAGTGCGTACAGGCACGTCTATCTACTGACCCAACCTCCCACTGTTGATAACCGCTTGTCAGATCTCATCAGCATGCCTGGGTGCGAGAGTTCGAATGGAATCCGAACGATCGTGGATCGACTTGGAGACATCGGTCCACGTCTCTTGTCCGGCATCTATACTCAATCTCCAATTAGGAGGTCTGGGTAAGACAGACAATTCATCATCAAATCTTGTAGAGCCCTCCAAGGTCATTAATGTATCAAGCACCGAGTTATGAAACCTTCGTGCTTTCGACCGCCACCCACTAAGTCTAGGGTTATGGCTGAATACTGCATTGCGCGCACGCCCTTGAACTTGGGCCTCCCTCGCGCCCGCATCCTGACCTCTCTGGGCGAAGAGCGAGCGGAATGATATGAGGCAAGCAATTATAAATGCTGCAGAGAACTTAGGCACAGCTTTGAAACTCATAAAGAGATACTCACAGACGATAAATTCGATGCTAAACCAGAACCAGATCCAGGTCACGTTCATTGTTCTCAAATGATCTTTGTCAACAGACTTAAAAACACCTCCGAAAATGCTACCTCGAACGATGGTCACAGCGATGGTGAATGCAACCAGAGAAAAGATAGCTGAGAGAATGAGCTTCTTTCGAAGGTTGACCCGGACGCCCCAAAGAATTGCCATGGGGAAGCACATAACTGTAACATTTGAGTAAGTACAACTCCCCATTCTTATTACTTGGGATGTCCCAAAGACGAACTTAGCGCATCAGAAATGGCATCAAGTGAACATGACACAATAGCAGCTGTATTTGAGGTGACCACCTTTTCATAGCCCTCGCAATTCACGAAGATGTATTCACTCGGCGGCAACAAGCACTTGAAATCGATGAGACCGATTGCGGTCGCACCCGCCCCAACGTTGAAGAGCAAAACAATCCACCAGGCGATGCGATATTTGGTTATGCGGTTTCCAAGTCGACGAAAGAACAACAAGAAGTTGAGCTTGATAAGCCAGATTCCTATGTAGTTTAGCAACATGAGAAAAGCAAACCCTCGGAGGGCCTTGCTCGTGTCGTTTAGGAAGGTCGGTGGTGGTGGCATGACACCATTGCCAACGGCTTCCATATTATATATATATTGGAGGAGCAGTTGGGCGAGGATTACAGTTGTAAGGAGAATTAAGAGGGAAACTAGCATCAGATAGTCTTCCAAGAAGAATCGGCGGAAGCAGACAACTCGAATCGTGACTCTACCCGTGAATGCGATGCCACATAGTGCGAAACCAGCCCATACGACGCCCTTTCATAAGCATGTCAATTCTCTATGACGTCCGACATAGCTTGATGATATACCAACTTACATGGAATGCCTTGATTGTTAATAATGGTGGCGAAGTCTGGAGTACTGGGCTCGCAGAATTGTTGCTGGAAGGGTCCATGCTATATCTCAACTCAACGGTGAAAGGCGTCGTCTTCCAGTTTGAACTTGGGCAATTGTAGAGAGAGGCCGAAAACTTTGGAACTCTTATCGATCAGAACAATACGTTCTTATTAATCTCCGAGAGAATTGCACGATGGCCGGAAACCATCAGGACTGGAGAAAACCAGCCAAGCTGGGGGGCGCCTCTGGGCTCTGGAAAAGATTAGAACTCACACTCCTTGTATCAAATTGTCCTGCCAGCGGTGCGGTGCTCATCCGACACCATGTTAAGTTGAGGCGCGGACCGGCCCTCGTTTTCGACATATTATGTATGTAATCTCGTAGTATTCAACCATTGGTAGGTAGAGGGTGATACGGACGCAACTCCAAGATACAACCAACACTAAATCTATTAGAATTCTCCAAAGTTTCGAACTTTCGTTGACTTGTAAATTTCCTAGAGAACGGTTTCTTCTTCTTCGTCTTCTTCTTCTCTCTCTCTGTCTCTCTCTCTTCGTCTCTAGGCATTTACTCCTATGTACATGTTATCACATGAGGTGGAAATAAGGGAGCACAAGTATATGCCTATCATCTTCCCCGAGTCTCATTTCCATCCACCTACGGTTATACCTATGTTACAAATGAGGCTTGTGCAATTAGCCAAGAACGCGGATGGCGGCAACGCGATGCATGTGGGATCGGCTCCGACCCAGCCAATCCGACGGATGTTGCTACCAGCCTATTGGAGTTGGACAGCCCACAGATGATTGCATAGTTGCATGTAGTTATATATATTGTATGTAACCTTAGGTAGGCTGTCTACATGGTGAGATGTACAAAGTACTTAAGTAATTGGGTGGCACTGACATGAACATACAGACAAAAGCCGTGTTATTGGATACCTAGCCCTTTTGCTAGAGGTAACAGTCTTGTTAGATATTTTACTCGAGCTGGCTTTTCCCCCATCTCTTTTATTAGGTCCTGTACTCTAAAAATATCTCGCGACAGAGCCAGATACAAGGGAGGGATGCTGTAGAACAATATAGAGCAATATAAGGGGTAATGCATCGTACATTATGACGATGGCGATAGACCTAACTCGTGATAGACGTACGGATCACACTTGTTATATCTATAGTAGTCGTTTGCATGGAGAAAGGTGCTACACGAAGCCCATTTATTAGATGTATGGGGGAAAAAAGCGGCCGCGACTGTATCTCAGATGAGCTAATAGAGCGAATACCAATAGCGCTGTTAGGAATCGAACCTAACTCACTCTATTAGCCACAGTAACTATCTCATAGCAAGGACTGTAGCTGTACGATGGCATTTTGGTGTTGTGTAGCCCTCGGGCCAACAATGCTACCCGACAAGTCGGTATGTTTGGTAGGTTACAAGGTTATAATCCCACGCCGGCCTGTGGTCATTGGCAAAGGGCTGTTACAAATGTGTCATATGCACGTGAATACATATGTACCATCAAGTGCTTTGTGCCAGCTCTGTTTCAATCCAATATGGGATCTCAGTTTACCTGATTACAAGTTTGCACAACCTTGTCCGTGAATCAAATCTTCCCCTCATTGCTTTCTCAACTCGTGCAAGTAAGGGTCCTTCAAGATTTCTCAATAGAAATTTGGTTTCGCTTTGTGGTTTTATCGAGTTTCGCCCAAGTGCCATGGTTTCTAGTTTCGCAGTCGCCCTCTTAGGGGCGATTGCAGGCGGCTACATGTTCTTAAGGGCACTCCTACATTTCACCCAGGACCCAAGGGAACCACGAGCCATTGCAAATACTATTCCTTTCGTCACGCCTCTCCTGGGAATGGCCGCCAAGAAGGCCAAATTCTATCGTGTAATGAGGTAGGCATTGAAGAATTCGCCAGGACTCAGCATAGACCCTACTAATAGCTTCAAACGACAGAGACACATGTAACCTTCCACTATACACCTTGAGAATGCCGGGCTCGAGAATATACGTCATCAATTCTACGGCTCTTATTCCCGTAGTGCAGCGCCAATTTCGTACGCTGGCCTTCACCGCTATAGAGTCAAAGTTTGCTCAAGACTTGATGGGTGTTAGCAACAGCACACATGAAATCATATCTCACAATCTCGTGCACGATGAGGGCTATCTGATGACGTTTCCTAAGTACATCCACTCAGCCATAAGCGCTGGACCTGCTTTGGATGCCATGAATAGAAGATCGGTCGAGGTAATTGCCGAATCTCTGGACAGATGGGCTAGGGGGGGACCCAGAACGGTGACAATGTTTAGATGGACGCGCCATGAGCTTTTGATGGCCACTACGGAGGGGGTCTACGGCCCTAAGAATCCCTATCGGGATCCTGCTATGGAGGAAGCTTGGTAGTAAGTGTCAATGTCAGAGCACCGATCACCGACCGCCTTATGCTTACAAAACTAGCGAATTCGAGCCAGGGATCATGATGTTTATTTTGAAGCTCTGGCCGCGGATCTTAGCTAAGAAGAGCTTCCAAGCTCGCGAATACATGGGCGAGATTTGGGAACGCTACTTTGAAGAGGGCGCATTCAAAGAAGGTTCTAAACTGGTCCAATGCCGAGTCAAAATCAACAACGACTTCCAGATCCCTATTAAACAGACGGCGAAAATCGAAGTAGGCGGTTCGATAGCTATCCTTTCCAACACCCTCCCGGCTACTTTCTGGATGATATATCATGTCTTCTCCGACCCTGTCGTACTTGAGGACATTAGAGCCGAACTCTCTGAACACGTGAAGGAAGTAGACGGCGTTTGTACTATCGACTTAGCTAACGTCAAAGGATCTTGCCCTATCTTACTATCTACGTTCAAGGAGATGTTTCGATACAATGCGATTGGCGTCTCTGCCCGCATAGCGATGGAGGACCATATGCTCGATAACAAATACCTCATCAAGAAAGGAAGCACAGTAATGATTCCCGCAAACGTACAGCATACCGTCCCCTCAATCTGGGGCGATACAGCAGACAAATTTAACCACAAGAGATTCATTCGGCAGCCTGGCATCAAACAACCTAATCCGATCGCCTTCCGTGGGTTTGGCGGAGGGACAACATTGTGCCCAGGACGGCACTTTGCGTCTACTGAGGTCTTGGTATTCTCTGCTCTAATGGCTTTGCGATTTGACATTCGCCCAGTAGGCGGACAATGGTCACGACCCTCAACCGAAAAGTCGCCCCTGGTAGCTGCCGTACCTGTACCGGACCGGGATATAGACGTTGAAATCTGTCCCAGGGACAACAAAAAGTGGAATGTCTCTTTTTCTGTCTATGACAAGGACGTGGAGATTTCAGCAGAAGATATCGGAACTATGAGGGCGGATCCAGCGCATTGAGACTCATCTACAGATGAAGAGTCAATATTACTACCACACTAAGATCACTAAAATGTCTGAATTCAAACAGAGACTATTATTTATGTATTATTAGTAAGCTAGAAAATAGTGTACGAAGCGGAATGAGAATTCAAGTGAAGCATTCAAGTTCATGTCTCGACATCCACCTACAGCAGCAGCAGCAGCACCAGGAGTCTATCAGTTGACCTCCTATAGAAAGTGACGAACCATTCTCCTGTTTAGATCGAATCAGCAATAAGTGGAAAATGATCCATACACAGTACACTCAACCAAGTTATGAACTCTGTAATTCAATTCGTTGCAACCCTAAGAGATTCTCTATTCTTTATTCTTCTTTGAAAAAAAAGCTATCACTAGTTAGAAATTCACACCAACTCTCCTCCACGCAACCATGTCTTCATTCACAAAGACGTACGCCTAACACCATAACCATACCCACAACTTTGAGGCTTAAAATTCTGGTTAGGCCCGATTGACAGTGTTATACGGGTCGGAACACATCGCTACGAAATATGCAGGTTGGTTATATGACATCAAGTCTTCGCAGCAACCTTCCATAATTACCCCCTAAGGAGGCACCAAGTTGAGGTCGCATGAATGGCCAGTTCTAACACCTCGTACGTCGCATTCGGGGCGTTGACAAATTTTCTCCAATGTACAATCCTAATTTCGAAGATGTTGGCTGAGCCTGTGCCTCATCCCCGCCGTAGTGTCGGCTTTCTTAATGTTTGTCTTGAACTCAAGGTCTAGTTAGACGGCAGAGGGAGGGTGGGAACGGAAATGTAGATAGCACCTGGTAAATGTAGGCTTTTCTGGCTGCCCTGTTACCTATCGTAACATTGCATATGCGGGAGGGAGACTGCTATCGTTACCTCATAACCCTATTCGTCGAAGAAGAGCCAACTGCATTAAGTAACTCGGAGTTATATCCACAATGCGGCTTACCTATAAACGGCGCCCGAATTCTTTAGCAGTTCGGATGCATCCGTCGTGCTCGCAGGGCGGTCACGCTAATGCCTCATCTACACGTATTTCCTTGGCAACATTATATGTCCTCCACCACTCAAGCATTGAATCTCTAACTACACCGAATTGGATGCCTCTTTTCAGCAGCTCTGTTGGAAGATCGGCTATCATACAGCAAGGCTCCGCAGACTTTGTATGTGCTGACCTATTGCAGTACCACGAAGTCTCGACTCGATTGAGGTTGTATCTTCATCACCCGAATGTGCTTGATGTCGGATGCTACTTCAAGTCATTGTTTCTACGGATCGTACAAGGGTGTGGCGCCATGGTCTTTTGCTTTTTCAACCTAATAAGTACAGTACTTTAGCCTTGTGGCGAAAAGATCAAAGCCAAATCTCATATACTAAGTCACAATACACACGATAATTTGTAAATGGGGAAAAGGAGGGGAGATAGCAAAGGGTGTAACCAAGTTTAAGCATTCTTAATAAAATAAATTAACAGGAAGTTTTGTCACTATGAACTACCACTGTTTTGGCCCTAGTTAGAATGTCCTTCAACGTTTCATGTTAGCTTATAAGACGACCCCTTGGCGGTTGAATAGAACAGCAATAACAGCAATTATCTTAGCTGGGAACATGAGGCTCTGATTATGTTAATAATGTGTCGTTTGTTCGTCACTTCTCCCAACCTCTCGGCTGACTATCTGATATGGAAAGAGAGGGGGCATAACCTGGTTAAGTGTTGGCTACTGTTATCTAACTTTGTACGGCATACATCACATTCCTAGGCCTATCCGGGCCCCCATTGGTACCGTATCATTACCCTTTTGATGGTTTAAGTGACTGGCAAACTTATTTATGTAACATGCAAGCATTAATCTGCGAATCAAATCCTAAGATAACAGGATGGATCAACATAGTACATCTGCTTGACCAGTCTTGCACCGATATTGTATTTGCTACTGGATAGCGGTTGCTTTGGTTGTTTGCAGCTCAAGAAGTGCTCCAGAAATCCCTTGAATTTTCATCAAGGGTAGACTGCCGCAACTTGGCCGTTTCACTGTCCATTGCCCTGTAAAGAGGTGTTGCACCAGAGAGGCTGGAATAGACCGAATATTATGGCTGTGCCCAACATCATGCTGGACTTGAACTTCTAATTGTGTCCTGTCTAGTATGATAGACATAAGGAGACACGCAGATAGACGGCATAGGAGGCATCCGGCTTAAGCATATGTAGGCTACTAGTAACCTCGGGGCTCTCAATCATACAGCCGTCATGAACGAACACCAGTCTATTTTTAATTTAGTTTTTCCTTTGAATCCTCCAAACAGGCTCGGATCAGTTTGTTTTATTATATCATGTTGTCCATCAAACCTACCCAGGGTTTTACCCCTTTGCATTCATCATTGCCTTCTCCAGCTATGCAGATTGGCTCCTGGGACATAGGAATACTACTATGTAGCATTACAACAATGTTGATTGTTTCATCTCTTCTTGGCTATGTCTTTACCATCTCGAAATATCACTACGCCCACCGAAAGGGATGGGGGGCACAGCTGCCGCCTACATATCCATCCATCATACCAGTCTTCGGTCACTTTATATCGTTCATATGGGATAATGCGGAATTCGTCCGTCGAGTTACGTGAGCTAGATTGACCTAAGTTGCAATATGAAGAAATTCTCACGTATGAATAGGTCTTACAAAGGAAAGTTTACCTCAGTCAGGCTCTCCTTCTTTGGCCATGACGTGTATCTTTTTCAAGACCGGGAGACTATCAAGAAGATCTGGAAGATGCCTACATTGTCCAGCCCCATGTCCATTCAGATCTACTGTCTAAAATATCTGTTCGGATTGTCTGAACAAGCCTTGACGATCTACCGTGCAGACCGCTCGGGTCCTCATTGTAGGCCATATCCAGGAAGCAACGTGAACCCGGAAAATCGTATCGACTACAGAACCCATCATGAATTCTTGCGGGCATTGATGGGCCCAGGCTTATCCCCAACTCTCCAGCGCTATATGTCAGCTTTTACGGCACATATTGATCGGCTTCATTTGCCTGATAATATCGGTAATTCGTGGATCTCGATGAGTGACTTCCAAATTTTCTTCCACAAGACTATGGGCGCTTCCCTTATCGAAGCCCTCCTTGGTCCATCTTTGCTTCGACTCAATCCCACGTTTGTTGAAGATCTAATTGAGTTCGATAGAAGTGTGCCATGGCTAGCCCGAGGGGTTCCATCGCTTGTCATGCCCAAGCTTTACAGGGTCCGGGGTAGGCTTTGTGAGCAGTTAAAGAAATGGCATGTGTATGCCCGAAAGCAATTTAATGAATCTAGCATTAGTGATGATGGTGATGGTGATCCGTTCTGGGGCTCGCGATTGATCAGGAACAGACATGCAATATTGAGTGCAGCCGGGCATCACGACAACGATCTCGCTGCGACAGATCTCGGATTGGCATTTGGGTAAGAATAATTTACTTGATGATTGCGTCTCTATAGAAAGTATGACAACTGACTGAAGCCCAGGCTTGTAACAAACACAAACCCCACTTATAACGGGACACAATGAACTAGATACGCGGTGCCAACGGCTACATATAGAAAGAATAGCTTAAGGGCCTATATTCCTCTAAGCAAAGCTATCTGCTAAATACGTAACTAGTATATATATATATAAAAAAAGGAGAGGAAAAAGAGATGTCGGGAGCGAAGTACCCCTTTAAATAACCTAAGTATATAGGGCTAGGTTACCTAATAACCCCCCGTCTTCTTAAAATCATCACGTCTTCGTAATGGAAAAGAAAAAAACTAATATACATAAAACAAACCGTATCCGTAATCTCCAATTTAACCATCTATAATATTTATTTTTTCATCGTTACTATTAAAATTTAAGTCATTATTTTTAAAATTTTTACCATCGTTTATTTAATTATCGTTATAAAATTATTCGTTAAATTATTTAACTTTTATAATAATCTTATTTCAAATACCGTTAAAATAATTAAAAGGAATAATTTATTAATTAAAGCAGTTAAATAGTTTTAATGTTAGCTTAAAAACGATATAACGGTAGTATAAATAAAACTCGATAATATTAAAGTTAAAAATATAATAAACTAAGCAATTATCGTATTTTAAAATTTACTTAATAATATATATAAAACCTTTAATATAAATAAATAAATTATCCGTAAACTAAATCCAGAATATAAAAATAATATCCAATACCATTACTAATATTTAAAATAAAGTAACAATCTCCTCGTTATTTATTAAATTAAACGGCTTCTTATATAAAAAAATAATATTATATGTAGTATTATTTAATATTTTAGTCCCGTTTAATTTAATAACGGCGTCTTAAACTCTATAACCGATTTTTTTAAAAAATTTAACGTAATCCTAAACAGATTAAAAGTTCCGGTTAATTAAAAACTTAATACTATAAATAAAAAATATAATATTAATATCAATTTATTAATATAAAAACTTAATAATAAAATTATAAAAAATAGCATTAAATTTTTATATAATAATAAAAAAAACGTATTTATTATAAATTATATATCGTATTAAATCGTTTTCGGAAACGTAAAATTTCTATTAGCTAAAAAAAATAATATCCATTACTATCTTACAGGATTTAATAATAAATGCTATAATTTTAGCCATCTTATAAACTAAATTTTTATATTAAAAATAAGGTTATTATATTTAAACTATAATAATAATATAGTCGTAATTAAAATAAAGGACGTTTTTTAAAAAAATCTGGATTTCCGGCTTAAAATAGTCAAAATCTTCCTAACGTACCAATTTAATAGCTTAACGTTAAGCATCCCAGGTTTACTAAACTCGTTCTCTATATTTAATAGCCTATTATAAAATAATATTATTTTTAGACTTATTAAAAAGCTAAAATAAACGGTTTAAAAAGCCCTTAAATTCGCAAAAAGTCTTAAAAGTTTATAAAATAGTAAACTTTACTTTATTAATAATATTCTAAACCGATAATATAAATATAATTTCCTATAAAGCTATATTAATAATTAAAAATATAATACCCGGTTACTTATAATATTTAACGTAATAAAACTTACTATAATTTAAATAAATAAATACTATTTTACAATTACCGTTATAAAACTTAAAGTATTTAAAGTAAATAAATTACTATATAAAATTTTTAAACTTAATAATAATATTACGTTTTTCGTAAAATCTATAAACCTTAATTATATAACGAATATAATAATCGTTAATATATAAACCTAATTTCTTTTAAACGTTATTATTATTAACTATAATAATAATAAACTTAACGCGGTTATAGGCTATATTAAAAAGCTTATATTAAATTATAATACCTTAACCTTTAAAACGTATAAAATCATAAATAACGATATCTACTTCCGTACTAAAGATACTTATAATAGTATAAACTTTAACCAATTCCGGAATAATTTCGGCTTCTTTTAACTAACAAATTTTAAACTAAATAAAATACTTCTATAAATTATAAAATATAATAATAAATACGCGTACCCGAATACGTAGCTTTAAATTATTAAAAAATATAGCAATAAAGTTATAATAAAAAATATATTCGATAATATTGCGGATACAATTTATATATTAATTATTATTATAGCTTCTGCTAACCTTCGAATAAATATTAATAATATCGAAAAATAAATAACCGCCTTTACTATTAGAAATCTATTTAATAATAAATTTATAAATATAACTAATAGTAAAATATATTTCCTTAAGATTATTTCCTTTAACTATAATTTTATAATAAACTAATCTAAAAAAAAACGCAAATAAATATTTTCGGTTTTTCTAATTAATTCGTAATAAAACCGGGTTAATAACGTCGGCTTTCTCTATATATAATATTAATAAAATTTTTAACTAACTTCTAAACGGATTAACGAATACTATATTTTTATCTTTAAATAAATACATAAATAAAAATAAAACCAGGTAATCGGTTTAAACTCCGTTACCAATTATAAAAATCATCGCGGCTTACTTACAATTAACTAATATAATAAAATATAAAAGTTCCAATATAGTATAACTTTCGTTAACCTAAATAATTTACGAATTAATAACCGACTTATAAAACAAAATAAATACCATAAAAAAAATAATAACTAATATATCGGTTCTTTAATAAATATTAATTATAAACGTTTTAAAAACTTTTACGTAATCCTTATAACCGGTTTAGCGCTATTAGATAATATCTATTTTACGTTTAACTTTAAAATCGCATACTAATTAAACTAACGGGTTAGTTAGTTTATTTTTTTTAAATATAGCTGTAATAATTATAATAAAAAATTATTTATTACTATATTTATGAAATATATTAAGTTTATTTTATAGGCCAGTTTTTTAAAAACGTTCGATTTCGATAATTATTTCGAAAACATTATTATATAATAAATATTTATCGTATTCGGGGTTTATACGTATTATTATTTTTTAAGCTATTAATATAGCCGGAATGCGGAAAATATAATATAGCTAACCTAGGTATTATAATATCTTAACTATAATTTAAACGTATTCGTTAAATTATTTATTAATATACCCGATAGTAAATATCCGGATATATAAGTAGTAAGCCGGCTCCTAGTTTTATTTATTTTAGGGTTTATTTTTAGCGATCTTACTATAATCCGCTAGCTCGCTTTAAAAGTAAGCTTATTTAAGTACTATATCCTAGTTTTTAATAAAAGATTAAAGAATTAGTCCTAATAACCATACGTTATTTTTTTTTTTCTTATTTCTAATCTTAACTTTATTTCCGTTTTAATTATTTTCTATCTTTTTATTATTTTATACTTAAATATTCTTCTTTCTATTTTAATTATTATTTCTTTTTCCTTTATTATTCTATATGTTAATATTTCCGAATCCTTTCTAACTATTATTATTTTCCTTTTAGTTGGCATTCTATACGTTAATATTTCCGAATCCAGTCTAACCATTATCGTCTTTCTTTTAATTATTATCCTATACTTTAATATTTCCGAATCCATTTTATCCATTATTAATATCTCCGAATCCATTCCAATTATCGTCTATTTTTTAATTTTTACCCTAATCCTTAACGCTCTTATTTTTTTTTTAATTATTACCCTAATCCTTAACACTTTCGTCTTTCTTTTAATTTTTACCTTAATCCTTAATGCTCTCGTCTTTTTTTTAACTTTCATCTTAATCTTTAATACTCTCGTCTTTCTTTTAATTATTACCCTAATCCTTAATATCTCCATCCTCCTCACAACTACTATCTTCCTTTTTATTACTACTTAATACAGTTGTATCTTTAATAACGTTATTAATTAGGTTAATTTAATTTTTTTTGGGTTCCTAAATAGGGTACGCAAAAGGAATAAATATATTAGGCGGTCCTAACGTTAACTCCTCGAAAACTAAAGAATTAATAGTTAATATAAATAATTTAAAATACTTATAATTTTTCCCTACTTTATTATTAATCCAAATTAACATTACTACTACTATAATATAAACTACTAAAATACTCTTACCGCTTCCGGAACTACCTGAAATAAATACAAAACCGTACGGGGCCCATTAAAAGGTATCGATATATTATTATTAATTATAGTCGAAAAATTTAAATATATTAATTATAACGTCGGATATTTACTTAAAAATATTAAAATAAACGTTATTATAATTTAATACGGCTTCTATATATATAAAAATAAGCATATAAACCACCTTAAATTTACCATAATATATATACTATACCGATAATAATCCCTATAAACGTTAAAATAAATATAATAATCCGAAAAAAATTTAAATAAGGTTATCGATATTAGTTAAAAAAATAAAGAATAACTTAAAGTTATAAATCCGTTTAAACTATTTAAAATAATTAATATTTTACCTAATAATAATATTTACGACTACTTTTAACTAAACTTTAACTATAGCGTTATAAATATTATAAATAATAATAATAATAATAAAATATTCGGCCTTATATTATTTTAATTATTAAATCGTTTATTAAAAATTAAACTATATAATATTAATAACGAAAAACTTAATTTATACTTTTAATACTTTATTTTTATAAGTTAACTATTTAAAAACCGATAATATGTAAATATAAAAAATAACGTTCCCGAATCCTTAAAACTATTCCAAAATTATAAATCGGACCGTTAAAAGGAAAAAATATTGGTTAAGTTATTTATCCGGAATATAAAAGAATTTAATATATTTATAAATAAATACGGTAATACGAATTATATATATTAATAAGTCTTTATATTTTTTACCTTTCGCTTAAAGTTTATATAATAATAAATTTTCGGTTATGGTTTAAATAAATTCTATATAGGCGTTTTTTTATATTAAATTTTTAAAAATCGCTATTAGTTTATTAAAAATAATTACAATCTATCCTATTCGGGCTATTTGATTATTAAATACTATATTTAAATTAAATTTAATACCCTATTTAAAATATTTAAAAATAATACTTTTAACTTTTTATTAAATATATTAAAAGCTAAACCGAAAAAATACTTTAAAATTCGCGTTATATAAATAAATAAAATACGATTTATTAATATATAAGAATAATTTTACGTACTAAGATTTAAAAAAAATCAACAAAAAACCGGTTTATATATTATTTTTTTTATATCCTAAAATTATAACGGTAATAGCTTTATATAAACGCTTTTTTAATAGAACTAATTAATTTTAAATATATTAAAACTCGTTTTAAATTCCCACTATAAAACGAATTAAATATTTTTACTTATTTTAAAAAAAGGTTAACGGAATATTTAAAATACTATAATTAACTTCCGTTTAATTAAAAAAACTATTTAAATCCTTAAACTAAAAATTATTAAAAAACTTATAAATTAAGTAATTATATAGGTCCGTTTTTTCGGCTTTAATAAATATAAAATTCCGGATAAAATATAGCGGTTCGTTATTATATACGAGTTAAATAAACTTAACTATTAATAAAAAAACGTCTTTATAAAAAATATCGGTTCGGAAAAATTCCAAAATCTTTTAAAAATTTTCGTTTTTCGTAGCGATATAAATAATTATATTATAATTCCGAATAAAATATACTTAATCTTTTAATAATATGAAAGCGAATCGAATTATACTTTACTAATCGGGTCCGATAAAAAATTTATTATTTTTAATGTATTATATATATTATATTATTAAAAATTTATATAATACTATTCCGGTATATATAATACGAAAAGAAAATTCCGTAAAAATGAAATGAATTAATTTCCGAAAATCCTAAATAATATAATAAAAATGGATTTTAACTTTACTATAGCCGAATTTATCGATAAAAAGCTTAATAATTATTTAATAAAATATTTCCTAAATACTAACAATAATAATATATACCGGCTTATAAAATATAATAAAACGCTTTAGTTCGGATAGATTATTGCGAAATATACCTTTAATCGAACTTATATCGTTATAATCCGAAAGAATAATAATTCTAGCTATAAATAATAATTAATTATAAATCTTAATCCTGCCTACATTTAAAACTTAAAATACCTTACTAATTTATAATTTCTTATAATCTATAATCT
>JAJJKD010000160.1:0-92995 GCA_022376535.1 Xylariaceae sp. FL0662B | reverse complement strand
ATAGTAGTAAATGAGGTACGCTAGGACCACTGCCGTAATAGGGGATAAAAGTTTAAGTTTCGATAATTTTTTTATTATTAAAAATAGGGTAAATTTTTTATAAATAATCTTTTAGATTTTATTTTTTTTATATAATATTATTATTTAAGTTTCGGAAATTAATAACGTTAATATTATTAGTTCTTTTTATTTTAAGTTTCCTTTATAATATATTTTTATAATTACTACTACCCATTATTTTTTAATTTATATTTAAAACCGGTAAAATCTTATTATAATAATATAATTAATAATATGCTTTTTTTTTAAAATAGGGTTCTTTAAAAAAAGTTTATAATATATAATATAAATAATATTAAATAATGCTATTTTTTTTAAATTACCCTATTTATATAATATAACTAGGGATTTATATTAATTCCTTTTTTAATTAAATATTATATTTATTAACGAACTATTTACTTATTATTTTATTATATTATAAAATTTTATTTTATTCGAATTTTTTTAATACGGGGCATTTATAGCTATAATGCTTTAATTAACTATAAGCAAAATAGGCTTTAAAGTTATAGTTATATATTAATTTAAAAGGTTATATATAATAATTTCCTTATTTTTAATTAAACGATTAATAACCTTTTCGGCTAAAAATTGTATTAATATTTAATTATAAATTATAATTATCGGTATTAATTATTATATTAAAAGCCCTATAATTTTATATAAATAGGTAATATTTTATTTTACTTAATTATAATTTAATATCCTTAAAGCTTTTAATAATAATTACTATATTAAATCGGAAGGTTGCTATTTTTTTAATAAATTAATTAATTATTAAATCTTTTAATATAATAAGGGTTTAAATAAAAATAAAAGATTCGGATCGCTTTAAAATAATAACTGGATTATTTTTAAACGAAATATTATAATTTTTTAATTTAAAGCTATTTATAAAGGTCGTTATTTATAATATAGGTTTTATATTATTTAAAATATAAATCCGAACCTTTTTAAATTATTTTAGGTTTTTATTTTTTTTTAATAATTTCGATATTTTTATATTATTATACCTTTTATTATATTAATTTAAACTAATAAAATCTTTAACTTAATTATAAATAACCTTTTATATATCATTATAATTAATTTTAAAGATTTTATTATAAATATAAAAGCTTTTAGCTATAATTTTTTTTAAAACTTTTTTATAAATTTTTCGCAATAAACCAATGATAAAGATCTTATTATTCGGGTTATTTTTATATTTACCATTAATATTAACTTTTTTTTCTTTACCGTTATTATTAATTTTATTTTCTTTATTTTTTTAACTATTTTTTTAATATAAATATAGTAATTTTAAATAAAATCGTAAATATTATCCGGTTCCGAAAATAATTCTTTAAATTTTAAATCTTTTAAACAGTTTATAGCTAAATATATTTAATATATATTTTTAAATTTAAAAGCTTTTAAAAAGGCCTTTTTAGCTTTTTTTTAATTATTTGCGTTTTTAATTTTATTTTAAACTCGCTTTTTTAAATTAAAGCTATTTATTTAATATGGAATATTTTTAATGCGTATATAATTTTTTAAAATATATTAGTTAAAAATATAATTAATACTTTTAAACTATTTAATAACTTTAATACTATTAAAACGGAAATAATAATAATTATAAAGGTTTAATAAAATTAAAGTAATAATATAGGAGACTTATATTTAAAAAGGAGGTAATTAAAACGTTTTATTAAAATTAAAGATTATTATATTTATACTATTTATTAAAATTAAATAATTAAATATAAACGGTATTAATTTCGCTATTTTTAATTAAAAGCCTATAACTTATTTACCTTTAAGTTTTTATATTTTTTAAGGTTATCGGTTTAGTTTTATTAAATAAAATATATTAGCTAGTATTTTTTATTAAAAATATTAAATTAGTTTATTTTAAAGTTTATTTAAAAACGTTTAAAACTTTTTTTAATTAAGTAATATAATTTTAAGCTTATTATTAATAATAATAAATCGAAATAATTTAATTATCGGTTAGTTATTAAATATAATAAATTACTTATTTTTACTTTAAAAACTTTTATTTTAACCTTTTTTATTTTTATTAAATAAAATAGATTTTAACTTTTTATATTAACTTATATAAAAAATATTATAATAAATAATAACTTAATTTTTAAAATCCTATAATTTTTCGGAAATAAAAACGTATATTTATTTATAAAAAATAGGTAATTTTTTTTTTATTTTTTTAGTTTTAAAGTAGGATTTAATAGTATTAATTATTAGTTTTAAATTAATTTATATTAACTTTATATATAACTAAATTACTTTAAAAAGTTCTATTAGGATTTTTTCTATAATTAGCTATTTTTATTATTTTAAAACAGTAATTAATACTAAAGGATATTTTAATATATTAAACCTAATAATTAGGCTTTTTATAAACCTAATTATAGCTATCGTATTATAGGTAAATAATAAATTAAATAGCTTTATTATTATATATTTTGGCTAATATTTACTATATTATTTATAATTAAAGTTATATTTTAATATAGTTTTATTTACATATTTAATTATTAAATTTAATCGGCTATACTTAAATTTATTAATTTTAATATAATAACTACGTTTTATTAATATTCTTTTTATTTAAAACTATTATAAAAAAATATATTTATTTAAATATTTTATTTTTTTATAGATTTTTATATATATTTTTAGTTTTTTAATTTATATTTATTATATTTCTTAATTATATCTTTTATATTATTAATTTTTAATTATTAATTGGCTTTTATTAATACTAATTAATTATAATTTCCTAGTTTTTATTAATTATTTATATATTTATATTAATTTACTTTATTATAAACTTATAGTTGATTTAACGATTTATAGTTTTTTTTTTTCGTATATATTTTTAGGGTCTTTTAAATACCCCGAATTATTCCTCGTTAATTGTATTTATATATATTTTTTAAACTATTTCCCTCGTATTTAAATAAGATTAAATAAAATAAAGCCTTATTAGGAGAGCTAATAAAATAAAATAAGGTATGGTATACCTATATAATAATAGGTTTTTAAATAATAAGAAAGTTAACTACCTAGCGGTAATAAAGAGGTAATACTAGCTTATAGGGCTGGTAATAATAGAATCACTTAAATAGTACGTTTTTTAAGAGATTAATAATAAAATAAATAGCTTAAGTTCCTATTAAGTGTATATGTAGTGCTAATAATAAATGGCTAGCTAGGTATAAAAAATGAAAACTCCCATATATTAATAGTTAATTTAACTTACGTAAACTATTTATATTATATAAAACTACTTTAATATATAAATAATATAATAGCTATTTAAAGCGCTTAAAAAGATACCCCGTTTATTTCTTAAAAAACGTTTATAATAATTTATAAATTAATAAATAAAAATAATATAATATTAAAATAATATTTTAAATACTATAAAATAAAAAACAATAAAAAAATAAGTATTTTAATAAAAAAAAAGGTAAAAGGAAGCCCTTTTAACTTATTATTAAAATTAATAGTAATAGAAATTAAAAACTACGCTAAAATTTAAACTAAAGCTATAACGGTTAAATAATAAAAAAAAGCTGGTATTTTAAGCGGCTTTTTAATAATAAATATTAATTATAAACTTAAAAAAAGCTTATAGATATTAAAACTATTTAAAAAAATCCTAAAATAATATTTTAATACTATTTTAATATATAAAAGTTATAGGTAATATTATAATAAATTTAACTATAAAAAAAATAAAAATATATTATAGCTATATATTATTTATAAAAAAAAAACTAAAACATATAATATATTATAAAAAAACTAAAGTACTTTAAAGCAAATAGCCTAAACCCTTAAAACTAAATAAAAGGCTTAATAATATAAAATAAAAAAAAAATTAGCTAATAAAACTTTATAGGTTTAAACTATATAGGTTATAAAATAAAGCTAACTATTAATAATAGCTAGTTTAATATTTATTAAAGTTTAAAAAATTTTATAAAGCTATTAACTATTTTAATAAAATATACCCGCTTTTTAAGAAAAAAAAATACCATTAATAAAAAAATAGGGAAAAATAAAAGGCCTAAAAAGCCGAATAAAAAATAATAAAAAAGGATTTAGAATTTATTATTTTTAGGGAATTTATTTAAAAACTATATATAATAATAAATATTATTTTATATTTCTTTTTTTTATATAAGCGTTTAAAATAAAATAAAATAACTAATACCTTAATTATAATAATTAGCCTTTAAAAAAATATAATTACGCTTATAAAAAGTAACCGAATTAAAAGGATTATAAAAAGTAAAACCTTATTATTAATTATTAAACTAACCTTTAATTAAAACCTATAAAACTAAAATTATTAGTTTAAAATTAGGCCGATTAATAAATAATAATTATTAGTTAGGGAATATTAAACCTATAAGGCATAATTTAGCATTATAATATGTATATTAGAGCTTGCTATATCCCATACCCCCAGGGAGGTTGCGAAGAGGAGCCCATGCCCGTTCGCTCAGACGTTAAACAAATCAATCAATCAATCAATCTTTCGATCAGTCTGTCTCATGTCTGGTTCAGGCATTTATAATAGCCCTGACCAGTTTCCGTTTCCATTCATGCTCAAGCAATCTCCGTCGTAGACGGGAAGTAAGCTCCCTTCGGCAGCGAATCGATGGCATCACGATTGATGTCCTTCAGATCTGGATACCCAGCCACGTTCATGAGAATATCGAAGTCCGCAAGCAAGCCCTTCATCACATGTCTAACCCCTTCTTCACCACCCGCACCTAAAGCATATACCCATAGGCGGCCTACGAAAACAAACTTGGCGCCAAGGGCAAGCGCTTTGAAGACATCAGCGCCGCTACGAACGCCCGAGTCATACATGATCTGTAATATTCGCGTCAGTGATTCTCCCTACTTCGGTACTCTAGTCTCGACGGCAGGCTAATAGCGCGCGAACTCACGTATACCTTGTCCCCAACAGCAGCAGCGATCTTCTCCAGCGCATCCAGGCTCGCGATCGCGCCATCCACCTGTCTACCCGCGTGGTTCGAGACCACGATGCCGTCCACGCCCAACTCAACCGCCTTCTTCGCATCGGCGACGCTCTGGATCCCCTTGATGCAGAAGGGCTTCCCGCCACTAAGCCGCTTCCAGTTCTCCATCAGCCACGGCAGTCGTTCCCAGGAGAACGAGTGTCCGTGCCAGATATGCTGATCAATCCACGCCGCGCCGACCTCGCGCGGCCGCTCCTTCGGGTCGAGCTCTGCCTCCCGCAGACGCTCCAGGAATGCCGGGTCCTGCAGGCCGAGGTCGCCGGCGCCGTGGTCGTGGTAGAAGGCGTAGTTTCCGCGCTCGACGTCGTCGTGGCGCCAGCCGAGCTGCCAGGTGTCGGCGGTGAGCATGCAGGCGGTGTAGCCGGAGTCGGCGGCGCGGCGCAGCATCGACAGCGCGACGGCGTCGTCGGGGCTCCAGTACAGCTGGAAGAAGCGCGGGCCGGGGCCGGCGGCGCCGTTGGCGCGCGCGACCTCCTCGATGCTGTAGCTCCCCGCCGAGCTCAGGCAGTACGCCAGGTTCAGCTCGCCGGCCACCCGCGCCGGCGACAGCTCCCCCGTCGCGTGGTAGATCCGGTTGATGCCGATCGGCGCGAACCCGATCGGCGCCGACACCCGGTGCCCGAAGATCATCGTCGCCGTGTCCCGCTTCGCGGTGTCGACTAGCATGCGCGGGACGATCTGGTGCCGGTAGAAGGCCTGGCGGTTCGCGTAGTGCGTCCAGGAGAGGCCTGCGTTGCAGGATGCGTAGTGCCTATATTGGTACGCATGTGAGCATCGAGCCAATGAGGTGAGAAGGTTGTCAGGAAATGAGTGTTTAGGTTCTGACATACCATCCAGACTGACTCAGGCGTTCCTTGGCGAGCGCCCTCAGCTTATCCGGATCTGCAAGGGGCGTTAGTGAACAACCAAGGTAAGCTGGACATATCCATGTAATTAATATTCACGTGTATTGAATGGAGGATGCTTGTCTTCGTTGGGGGCCCAGAACCACTCCCTTTGCATCAGGCCCCATTGTGGCGTCGTGCGCTGCTGGATATTTGGATTGTTCGGGTTGCTCATGTTGATGGCGAATGTAGAATTCTTTCCTTCTGGATCATAACAGTGCTTCGAAGAGTGTCTGTGTTCTTCATTAAGTGATAAATTTATATTCAATTTACCTCCTATTTTGTACGTACGTCATGCGGGTGTTGTCCGAGGATGCTGACTGAGGGGACCGATGCCGGATCCCGGATGACATCACAAGTTGATCACTATTATTCAATCACATGGACTATTATATGCAGAGAAATACTCGTAGAGGCTGTAAGTTAAAGGACTTCTCAACTTACTGGAGGCGATGAGTAATAGCCCCTTTCGGCAGACCTATATTTTTGCGGAAACAAGTCGTGATGTGTCCAAAGGGGCGTTTCTCCACGGTTGAGGTTACACCATTCTGCTCACTACGCATTACATAGATAGCCTCTACTGGATCTGGCAACTCGAACGGGAACGGTATTTTCTCGGGGCATATTCGTGAATTCTGAGAACCAGCGGGATCTTCATGCGGCCATTTCAATCCAAGCAAGGTATCTGGACGAACCCCCTGTTGGATATCAGGTAGCTACGGCATAAGACAAGAGCCCAAGAGGGAACGTAAGCGAAGGTGAATACTCACATGAACAGGTATAGAAATGGGATCCGCGATTGGTTGAATAGGTTAAGACAATACCGAGAATGCAGGATAGCGGCTTGCCGACTCACCCCCGATCGTCTTTCCGTTCCTAGTTCTCCTATTCCCTCTCATCGCCGAACTCCACGTTGTTCCGGGCAGCCGATCTCTTGAAGCGCTAGAAAATCATACTCAATTCTCTTCTACGCGATCTACACCTTCCTCCACTCACGGGGAAGCATCGCAGGGTCTTTCCCTTCGAAATTAGGTTGACCGTTAAGGCCTAAACCAAGGTGCTTGGTAGTGGGACCAATCTTTCAGCCTCATCGTCACTATCGCCATAATATTAGGGAATCTCCGTACTTATATCCGTATTTTTCTAACTTTCCATCAGCTTCTAATAAGTTCCTACCTTCATCTCATAGTCGGAGCTCATCTAGATAGCAAACGCTCTCTGCATCACTTGATCTATGGTACTGGAAACTTGCGGATTTCTGTCGCTTTATTCCCGGTTACGCTTATCGGCGGCGGCGTGTCATCGATTCGTGAAGAGTCCTAGCGGGAAGAAATAATATTCTCTGTCTCAGTCCCCGTTTGTGGGTGGAGAGTAAGTTCTTTCAGCGCCTTGACTACGAGATTACACACAGGGATATAATGAAAAGGGTACTAGGACCCTTATGGATGATCTCTCCTTGGGTATTGAATCTTTAGTATACTATATTTTCGGTGTATAGACATAAGGAGACCTTGATTTTACGGTAGATACGGGGACGAGAGCGAAACGACAGGCATTACTTTCACCTACTTAACTGCAGGCCGAATCTAGATACTATGAGCTAGTTAGTAAGACAGTGGACAGTAGATTGTCGGGATTTCAAATTGGAATTGGAGCCTGCTGAAGCTTGGGAGAGAAGCTTAATATAGCAGACACGAGAAAGCAAGTTCTGGAATAGGAGATCTTAGCTCTAGCGCGTCATGGGATAAATAAGGGCGAATCCGCTCCAGAATGAGTGATAATAAGAGATGAATAGGCTATGATAACGAAATATATTCCTCCTCATTCTGGTACGCGAAGTTCTCCGATCGTGAGATCCCGCAGATAAATATAAATCAATGCCCGTAAACCACGAAATTAATGCGAAACATTGTCAAAATAAATATATCTGTCTAGGACTGTTATATATTAGATTACAGGTTTCCTGCATTCCTGAATCATGTAGGCTACATTAGGTTATGTCGGTCACTTGGTATCGACATGTAGGTGACATGAATTGTGCAATATCCGGGCGGTCAAGATGTGTCAGTGTAGATATATGTGCTTTGCACGGTTAGATAATGAATCGGTATGCCTTGAGAACCGAATTATATCCCTTTACTGCTCCTGCCTTTGAGATTTTGAAGCAGTCTTCCATGATGTACCATCGGATCTGTCACAATCGGACACCTACATGTTTTGCCACAATTGCTTGCAGGTATTGTAAATATCCAACTGCCAATTAAGAAGTAATCAATGTAAACAACATAGACCAGCTGAGCCAACGGATAGTAGTATGAATGCCAACTAGATTTATTCCCACCGCTTCTGATATCAGTCCACGAATTTTTGGGCACCACATCTAGATCTAGCGCAAACATCGGCGATCTCCTCGGGATGGTTTTCGATACCCTTTAAGTGATCACCCGACTCTCCCAAAGGTTCCTCTCCGCAGACATCTTGCACGCCTTCCCTAGGATACTTAGTTATGTAATGGTCCGGTTCCAGCTGGGATGAGTCTAATGTGGCCATGCAACAGCAGCATATAGATAGCTCTGTCTTGGGGTCGCCGGGCGAGAGTCAGGTGGGTTGAGTATTGTAGGTTGCCATGCTTCCCATCAAACCTCGTCATGATGAAGATGGAACGTTGATATCCATAGTGCCCGTTGGGTCTGATGGCGATAATGGTATTGTAAAGAGCGAGCTTGCTGTTGAAGACCGGGTTGTCATGTCAATACCCGCCCCCGACGCTGACAGGGACATTGTTGATGAGGGGGGCTGCCTTTCTGGAGTAAATAACCATCAAGCCCGTCTACGTTGCTAAAGTCGATGCTGTTGGGTTTCCCGCTCGATGAATTTGTCTAGCTGTTGCTAGGGGGGGGTGGGCACTATTGTAATAAGTAGAGACACTTTGGCGTACATGCTGATAACGTGTGACAATAGCTAGTTCTTCAGGGTTCTAATAGTTAGTATTGGTGTAAGAGTCTGGACATGAAGGTGTCGTTTCTGTGTGCGCTCGTGTACTGTCGTGGCTAAGATGGTCTTTATCCCCAACGTTCACGAGTCTACAAGGTCTAAGTATAGCAACTTCATAGTTTCTCTTCTTCCTGGGCGGAACTGCGTCATTGCGTTTCGGAGGCAGGAAGAAAACAGTGTGTGTGGTAGGTTGACCAGTATAGGAACCCTCAAAATGATATTTAATACTTTTTGTCAGACTTCAATGTAACACAGGTGCATTAAAGTAATAAGTTCGATAGTGTATTGATTTAATATGCAGACTCTAGATATATCCTCGTCGGTATTCTAATTGTGACCCAAGACTTCTGTTGTAAGAGCTAAAGTATTATATAAATTAGTTCAATCAACCACAGCACACAGACGGCTCATCCGACTCGGTGGAAGCTTTGGCTTGCTGATTACCCCCAACAACCACCTTCTGAATCATCCAGTCGCACAGAAATTTTCCAATTCCGGCACCAATTATAATCGAGATAATGATGTAGCCATTAAATGACATGGCTATCAGCATAAGTATGTATGCAACGCCAAAAGTTAGAGCATGGATAATAGAGCGAATTAGCTGTTGCAATGGTGTTGCTCTGAAGGTGACGGTTTTCGGACCAAGACTCGACGTGTCAGAGTCGGTAATCCTGGAATTGTAGATTTTCGTTGAGACGTGTTGCTGGAACTGCCGCAGAATGAAGTTATCGTACTCCTTGCCGATTCGGCGGAGGAGTTCTAGGCAGATGACAAGGAGGAAGACGCCAATGCAAGAGGCCGCCATCATCCCGTCGTTTCCAATACGCCATGATTCAGCGAAGAAACCTAAAGAGTTGTCAATAGGAATAATTACTTCCGGCGGATAAGAGGCCTCGTACATGCACCAATGGTATTCCAATTCCAAACCATCTGCCGCGCTGATTAGTCTGGTCTGTCCTGTATAATAAATGAAGGGCTGGCTGGTTAGACGAACCGAGTGTGTGCAAGTTGCATCACCCCCCATATCCATATTGCCGTGGTCCATCTTGGGTCTAATTTACGCGGCCGGTAAATTTAGTCAATTGTTGCGTATTATTCGGGCGGTAAGGAGGAAGTCCGGAATTGAACTAGTCTACGCTGCTGGACAATCGGGAACAGAAAAAGGTCGGCCTCTTTATGCCTGGCGCGTAGGAAGAATCAGGTAAAACAACTAGCTCGATACAAACCGAGGGCCAAGCCGACTTGAGCATATAAGAGCAAAATTCGGCCTTCTAGGAAAGCTGACGATGTCGAACCATGGAAGGACTGGGCAACCGCACATATACAAGAGCGAACCTGGCGATAACCTCCACGTCTATTATCCCCCACGGGTCTGGCCCGCCGGCATGTGACGGGTCACGGATCCTTAAGTTTACAGAGATAAAGATCGAACGGTCCAGCACAGGTGGAGCTTGTCCGGCGAACTGGTCCATTAGCAACGGGCCGAAGCCTTACAAGGTAGCTTTGGGTTGACTATGATTGGTGGCTTCGTGAATAGATGCTTGCTCGCCAAGCTATAGTGGATCTATAGAAGACCCCTGGAAAACGTGCTCAATCGTTCTCAAGCTTTCCTCTAAAGGTTTAAGGCTTCCCACAGCGTTTTGTTTCATGGCTTGGCATATCTCGACGAGAACTTTACGGTGGTATCATCTGAGCAAGTTTCCGCCGGTATGCCTCACTACGGCGGAGATGTCATGTTGTTTCGACGGAGAAGCCCTTCGACCACGAGTGCGACATCAAACGGCGCTCCAAACCGCGTCGTACTCTTATATTATGGGGTGGTCCCTGCAAAGACGGATGATGAAGATGATGGACGCCGAGCCTCAAACCTTAAAAATTCCCTTTCCCTCGGCTTTCGCTATCTCCCGGTCACACCGCCTCATCAATATCGTCCTAACTTGGTACTTGGTGTTTACTGGCGAGGCTGAGTGGGCGAGATGACGACCCTTGAGAAACACCTGGCCGCTCGCCATATCCAGAATATGAGCGAGGCGGCCACCCTGGAGCCGCACTGGGGTTACCTCGATCGAGCAGTTCCGTGTACGAATGATGCGGGATCATGTGCTTATCTGGACGTAGTATATTGGTCTCATGATGTAGGAATGCTTTACTCCGGCATCCTTTGGGCCACCATCGGCGGAATTCTCTTTCTATGGGCTATCGGACGGCGCCTTTGGCCACCGAGCCACGCCGATCAGGTTGTTCATAGCATCATAGATAGTGAAAGATCGTCGACAATCACTACTCGACGCTTGCGGTTGAGGAGAACGGCTACGGCACACATTCGTTATTACTTACTCCCTGACTCAGTTCGATCTATCTTCGGTCGAACAACACGACTTCAAGTGCTTATTCTAGCTGTCTTATCGGGCTATTTGTTGATCTGGAGCTTTGCCGGTATCACCTACCAGACCTGGGTAACTCCCGTGAAGACGAGTCCGGGTCTCTACAATGTGAGGACGAGTATGGGCCCATGGTCGGATCGAGTGGGCGTTCTGGCTTACGCTCTCACGCCACTATCCGTCATGCTATCGAGCAGAGAATCAATACTCTCCTTAGTCACGGGTATTCCTTACCAGAGCTTCAATTTTCTTCACCGATGGCTAGGCTACATTATCGTTGTTCAGGGGTCATTACACACCATTGCTTGGACTATCATTGAGGTCAGATTATATCAGCCACAACCGACGACGGCTGTAGAATGGATTAAACAGCTTTACATGATCTGGGGCGTCGTCGCCATGATTCTCCTCCTTCTTCTCTTCGCCTTGAGCACCCCCTGGGGCATTCGGCTGACCGGCTACGAATTCTTCCGCAAGTCTCACTACGTGTTGGCGATGGTTTACATCGGGGCTTGCTGGGGTCACTGGCAGCAACTGAACTGCTTTTTGATCCCGGGACTGGCCATCTGGTTCTTAGATCGCGGAGTCAGGCTTGTACGATCAGCGCTCATTCACTACCAATATTTACCCGATGGCTCGATGGGGTTTAGGGCGGCCCATGCTTCACTGAGGCACTTCAGCGACCCTGAAAATGGCGACGTCGTGAGGCTAGACTTTTCTCAACAACAGGATCCATGGAAAGTAGGACAACATTTCTATCTTTGCTTCACAGAGTGTAGCGTATGGCAATCGCATCCCTTCACCCCGATAAACCTACCGAAGGTACAAGATGGTGTCGTTTCTCATTCCTACATCTTTAGAGCGAAGAAAGGAGAGACTAAGAAGGTTGCAAAGCTAGCCCTGAAGAAACTTGCTGGGGCACCGAGCGCCACAACGCCTGTGATACTGTCGGGATCCTATGGCGACGCAATAACAGAGAACCTGACGCCCGATGTGAATGTTCTGTGTGTGGCTGGCGGAACCGGAATTTCTTACATCTTGCCGGTACTACTTGAAATAATAGAGCAGCCAGCAGTAAAGGACCGAAAGATCCAGCTAATCTGGGCGATCAGGCGGAAGGAGGATACGCGTTGGGTGGAGGAAGAACTCGACACCATCCACAAAGCGGCAAAGGCGCACCACATCGACATACATATCTACGTAACGAGAGAGGCGAGTAGCCGAAATCCATCACATCCATCACTCGAAGAAGACGAGCCAGAGAAGGGCCATACAATAACGAAAGCATCGGATTGTTGCTCCCCTTCCTCAACATCACTCAACGGGGTCCAGACCAACTCCTCACTCGACATACAAAAGATGGGCAGTGAGGGCTTCAATAGGCATCCGAACCTTCATAAGTTGGTGAAAGAGTTCGTTGAAAGCACCGTGAGAGGGTCTACAACTGTGTACGCCAGCGGACCGGGTGGTATGATTAGTGACTTGAGGAGAATCGTTGCGTCTTGCAGCTCAGGAGCGAAGGTTTGGCAAGGAAATGAGCGATACGATGTTAGCTTAACCTGCGATGACAGGCTCGAGTGGTAGGGCGCCATCGAGAGATTCGACGAAGAAAAAAAAATCAATATTGAGTTATTCCGGTAATGATGCACGTTCCTGCGTATTGTGACCACAACACTATGCCACTCATCCGAACCCCTTTTTTCGACTGGAATCCCCTTTATCGACTGCAGCTGAGAGTAAATTTAAAATCACTGAGACTTGAGCTCAAAACCTATGGCACCTAGGGCATCACACTACAAGTTCAGCGTTCTTCCGCCATCTCACCTTATCCAGGCTTCACAGGGAGCATCGCTGCAAGTCTGAAGGACGAACCCCGTCAACGGCCGCCCCTCTTCCCTCTAACCCCCCAAGAGCAGATGCTGTCAAAAAGCTTTTAACACAAGGTCAAAGTCAACATGCCAAACTCACGCAACCCAATCCCGCCTCAGCCAGTCTCGTCAACCCTCAGCAGCGCCAGCTAATCCTCCGTCCTGAGCGGCAGCGCCTTAGCCTCAGCTCCCGGCCCCTAACGCCAACCTCCATCTCGCTCAACTGCCTCAAGAACTCACCCGTCATTCGGTCTCGCCTTGATCCTCGCGCCCATCAGCGTCCCCAGAGTCTGCCATAGGTTCAACCCCTCTTCGCGCCCAAGGTACGCCGCGACCCCGACACCGCCACCACGCAGTGCATGAGTGCGCGCGCCGTCGATGGTGTTCGCGGTCTGTGTTACCGCTGTCCGCGGGCCCACGTTCGGCCCACCGTGATGCAGTTTGCGATGGCGGTTGAGTCCTTAGGGCCTAGGCCCTAGGCATAGGTATGGCCGGATTTGTACGGGGCCTGCATCGTGGGTTTAGGTGATGTTGGTTTTGGGGAGGGTTGGGCTTGTTTTTCTTCTTCTCCGGGTGTGCCATTGTGGTTTTGACTCAACGGGGATTCGATAGGTACTTAGGTAGATATCGCCTACTCTCTGTATAATTAGATTTGCAGTGTCTTTATCTTGAACCTCATGACTGACCATGATCGTGCTGCTAAGTCACATTCTGATACATTCGCCTCTAGCTATACAGTTCTATATACAGAAGACAAGTATTACGTCTACCTATATGTGGCACTTCTATCTCGACTCAAAGTTTATTAGAGAACTAGTTTCCCTATCGTTAATTGTCTTCCGAGGAGAAATGCGATGCGTTCTATATCTGAACTCGATAGCAACATCCATCTCATTGCCACATGCCCCAGTGCAGTCTATTTACTCTCAATCTCACGGTGAGCCTAACACCACTTATTATAATACCCAAATACTGTATTCGTAACTACTGTAGAAGTCCTTTGCTGACTTGGCTGTGTTAGATATACTCCAATTTTTACATAGTAATGCAATTCAAGTTATCACACGTTGTGAGGACGAGAGCATACCCACTCACCAAAACCCCTCAGCAAACAGTTTGCATGGCTGTTGCCTTGCCCTTAAAGTGATTTCCATCCCGCAAGGAAACCAATAAAAAGAAGTACTCAAAGAGATTATAAAAGCAAACCCCAGGCCCACATAGTCAAGTGACTCAAACCGAGGTCGGTCTGGGATTCGAACCCAGATCTAGAGAATCAGAATCTCTCGTGCTAGCCCTTACACTAACCAACCCTTGACCTGATGCTATTACCAATCGGTATCTGAAGCGTCTCTTGATATCCATTTTGTGACTCCGTTTACTCTATACTGCAAACACCAGTATGTAGTCTTTGTCTGCTGTGCAACTTAGTTCTCTGGCGTGCGAAATAGGCTCGCTGGGTGAATAATACTGTCATCATTCAGGCTGTTAAGGGTAACTCTGAGTCAAAAGGTGGTCTCTAAGACTAAGAACCACGGAGTTTCCTAAACATAAGCTGGGATACTAGAAACTAAGTTTGATCAAGAGATTCATGGCCAAAGTTTTCTGGTCTTGGCTACCTGTTACGATATGATCAGTCCCTACCAGTACTTAGAACATGCATACAGTTGATTCCATAGAAGGCAATTCATATGGGCTACACAACAAGGCAAGTCTATTGCTATCTATAAAACGACTCAAGAGTCAAAACTTATCTCACGGAAGAGTTGACCGGGGCAGGATAATCCTCAGCGGGATAGAAAATGCGACGTGTTTTTCGATTCCTCGATCAAAATGCTTGCTCTCGTTTTTGTGAAAGACAGACAGTCTTCAGAAAACTATTATAATGATGATGTATCTGGTGTGATACTGTGTTTTATTCAACGGCAATGGCGACTCTACGGTAAGTTCTCGAGTTTCTAGTGTTGCTCAAAATTTCACCAGGGACTTCAAAGATATATATTCTATGCTCTTCCCTCTCTAAAGATGTTGTAATTATCGCGTTAACGCTTCTCGTCAGTACGGGGTGCAATCTGTGCTTCTGAACGATCGAGGCTTTCAGCTCTTGCTGTGTATCCCGGCACTTCTGGGGCTTTCTGGAAGCTCAAGAATGAGACTTATATAAATAAGTCGGAAAGTCGAACGTCAAATTCCTATACTCGTGAAAGTTTGGGTGCTAAGCAGCCCATTTATCAAGACCCAATCGCTAAATACAAGCATCGCTACGGCAGAGGATCAACAAACAGCGTTAACTAATAACGCGAAATCCTATCGCTCCTCTGCGAACGGTGAAACCAATATCAGCTATCTCATTAACAGAACATATCCCCAGTACATATATACCAATATGATAGTATTAGGTAAGAAAACAGGGTATAACAAGTCTAACAGGAAGCACTTTTCTGCAAGCCCATTAACCGCACACCCTCCCCCGACTAGCGTCCCACAAGCTACGCATCTCAAGCCCTCAATGAACAAGACCTAGGTTAGGTTAGCCCAGCTCCTCCAGAAACCAAACCCTTGTCTAGAACCCCACGAAGCTCTAGGTAACAGCAACATCTACCTACCTACCTACCTACACTCCTTCTCTCTCTCTCTCTCCCCCCTTTCACAACCAACCAGACCCAACTCAACCCTGTCGCCCACCTACCCGCTCACCCGCTCACTCACAATACCCTCCGCCTCCGTCAAGAACCCAAACAAAACCTCAGCGAACCGCCTAGCCTAGCGGCGCGCGCAGCCAAGTTCCGCAAGCAGAGCCGGAAGCGGGGCCACCGTCGGGCCACCGCGGACGCGAGGCGCGGGCCGACATGCGGGCCCGCCCACGCGGCGAGGAGCGCCGAGAAGCGGCGCAAGTCCGAGCGGAGGATACGGGATGAGGGAGAGTGGGGAGGTGTGGTTATGAGGAGTGAGTTGCCTACCTAGGCAGCTATGAATCTACTCGATATATACATATATACATCATTAACGATCCATGGTACTGTGTTGTTTTCCGCTTCGGGGTTACCTGGCTGACCGACTGACTGACTGATTGGCTGACTGATGAATTATGCTGGCGCATCTGAGACGCTCCCGATCTGAGGACTGCGCTGCGAAAGACTAGGAGATGGCGGTGGTCGACAGGATGGGATTGCGTCAGTGTATATGGAATTTACCTAGTTGAGATGAGTTCGGCTTGTTCGCGGGAAGTCTACTTGCGGCTGTTCTGGCGTCTAGTCGCCTAATAGGATTTGGTGTCGGGGTAATTCTTGCACGCCTACCTCGCGCATATGGAGAACCAAACCTGTTTAAGGGTTAGTCTCGTTAACAAGGCCTTGGTGATGATGCTTCTGTTGGTAGCCTCATTGTGACTAACATGGAAACGTAGTCATGGAGAGCATATGAGAAAACTGATCTAATGCCGTCGTTCTCTGGCTGGGCTTCTGGTAAGTGATTAAGTACGTGACTGTATCAATAACATATCTCACTGGTAGGCTACCATGGTGAAGTAGATGGGGATGGATAGATCGTTATATTCAAGACTATATCCGGGTATATCCTCTTCTAGAGTACAATGTCTTCTAGATATGACCTAGTGAGTTCCTTTGATATATACATACTGCTGTGCTATGTCCCATACCCATACTGGTGTGGTCGGTAGTGGTGTGTGATCGAGTGGCTCTGGCAATGCCGTGCAGACTGTGATGCATGTACGGCTTGCGTTTACATAGCAGCAGGTATTTCCTCCTTTTGACATCTCTTTGTCGAGCTAAGGCGCTTTCTTGATGTAGCGTGTGGCTGTCATTAACTTCCATCCCGAGTCTGGCCGCTGGTAGCAGCCATTCGTTCTCGACAACTAGCAAGGTTATCACCGGAGCGAACTGGGGGAAAGCAAGACTCCCAATCGCGACCGTTGACACTGGTTTCGAGATTGTTGATTGAGCTAAGGCATGAGCTGGTTAGAATATGAAGCTAAGTAACCAGGTAGACCAGGGACGGTGGGCGGTGTTAGGCGCCTTCATCTTATGCAAACAGTAGCTGGCGTGGTTTCGATTCGTGCGACCATCACATTCGCAGCGGCAGCCCACACCACCAGCCATTTCGGGGGCCCAGGACGCCTGGGCGTTATTCAGGGTCTGTGATTCGGGCAACTGCCCGCCTTGCGCGTTCGCGGGGCATTGATAGTACCAGTCGTGCCGGTAGCCAATATCGGCAAAGTGGTGCACCTGGTGCGGCTCCGCGAGCATGTTGACGGCGAGCGAGTGTACTGCCGCGTCACCCCACTAGAGACTTTGTTAGCATAGACACAACCCGGGGAGTGGACGGCGAGGCGGTAATGAATGCCGTTTGGCATACGTACCCTTTCGAAATAGAAGCCGCCGGAATGCTCCAACTTCTGGTACAGGTCCTGGTACTTGGTGCCGCGGAAGAAGTCCAGATCCGCGATCTCGAAGTTGCTCCAGTAATGGCAAAGGTTCCAGCCGTCGCCGTTGCGGTCGCGGTGCGAGAACCAGCTAAGTAAGGTGCGAAATGGCCAAGGCGCCCACGACGCGTCGACGGAGGCTTTCCAGAGGGGGCTGCTGGGGATATTCTGCGCCTCCTTCCAGTCCGAGACCTCCCTGAAGAGGCTCGGGCACGTCCTCTTCTCCTCCCAGAGCGATATCGTGAAGCCATACACCTTCTTGTGGCGCGCCATCTCGACGAAGGGGTCGTAGGTGATCGAACAGGAGAACTCGACGTCGGGTTCCAGCCGCCAGTACCATTTGTATTTCTTGAGCGCCTCGATCGTGTAGAAATTGCCGGAAAAGAAGCGACACATGTGATGGTAGGTCTCTTTCCCCGCGTACAGGATGCCGGCGTCGCCCTGGCGCTTAATGCTGGCGCGCGCCGCATCCTGGTCCATCCAGGAGGGAAAGGTCCAGGCGTCCTTGGGCACGATCTCGAAGCTAGTAGGGCCGCTCGTGGTAGCGTTCAGGGTCTGGATGAACTCGTCGCTCCAGGGCTCGTCATTGAGGAACACGATGGGATACTGGAACCAGCGGTTGAAGCGCTGCTCTATGCTCCGTACGGACCGCTGGGCTTGCTCGACCTCGCTGTTGCGCGCCAGCATGACGATGGCGGCATTCTCGCGCGGCGCGTCGGTGGCAGGCTCCTGGCACGAGGTATAGAAGGGTGCGTCGAGCTCGCGGGTCGGCACGGGCACGTAGTAGCGCGAGACGTGAAAGGTGACCTCGACGAGACAGGCGAAGAGGAGGAGCCAGAGGAAGGGGGAGCGGTGCAACCCTCGGCGGCGCAGACCGCGCAGCAGAGGATGCAACGCTATCTTGTTCATGGTTGCACATTAGCTAGGCGCCCGTCTCCCTATCTCCCTAGCTGTTGTGCAGATATCAGCAACGCAGGCGACACGAGTTCATCGTTTATGTATTTGGCAGTTTAGAGACTGCTGACACTAGCAGAGGTAGCTAAGGTTAAGGTTATGTTTTAGGGGTCCGATGCATCGTCAGGGGTTTATGTACAATACGGTACAATACGGTATCGCGCCGTCCCGTTAGCACGTTCTACGCGCCTACAGTACTACATATGTATGTACATGCATGTCACAATATGTAGATATCCAGAATATATGTACATGTGTACATGTGTACCTACTAATGCTACGTCTGCTTAAGTTAGTGCTGTGCGGAGGACTTAAACGATACCTTATACCTAAAAGATCTCAATATCATACTTAGTCGTTGCCATACCACTCGGTGCACACACAACAACCAATTGCATTTCCAAGAGCGGATCTTGAAAGCAGCCAATCTTATAAGGCGGCTACTTACCTGGGTACGGATCCGTACTTTAAGGGAGTAGCACTAACAAAATTGGACCAGGAAATGATGAAGTGCATCTCTATGTACTTACTATTCAGCCCGGTTCTGCGTTCCTACATCGTAGGTAGGCATCAACATTCTCAACGTCGAACACTCTGACCTATCCAACTTAATTATTTCCTGGGCTGTTGTTCCATCTTATGATTCTCACGTTTGTTGCGTCTTGTTATCATGACATAATTACAAACCTGACCCGGAAGGCCAAGACAGCACATGCCAACACCAACAAGATCGGTGAATGAACGAATGACCCTAGCAGCCTGGGCTTCTTACCTAGTCCTTGCTTTTGTTACATAAATACGAGACATCCACAACCCTCCAGCTTGCCCGCCATGCGTGATATGGCATTTCTACGCCGTCGTCGGTTCTATCCCGTCCCCATCGTCTTGGTCCTCGTGCTTTTCAGTCTCTTCAACTTTCCGGCCGTCCTACAATTCGGTGATCACATACGCCAGACTTTACCATTCGCATACCAATGGAAAGTCCAACAAGACTTCATACCCACCCAGACCGAGCTCGACTGCCTCTATGGCCGCACGAGGCGATTAAGCCCCGATAGCCATGCCGAACCCGACCCAATTCCAAACCACGTCCACTTCATCTACGGGCTCAGCAACCCCTATAATAAGCCGAGCGCCGGCACCTTCGACTTCCTCTGCTACCTGGCTGTGCGGAGTGCCATTGTGGGAATGAAGGCCGACAAGATATCACTACATTACACCTACCTAGCAGATCCACCCTCGCCCGATCCCAATGCCTCGCCTTTGACAAATCCCTGGATACAAAGGTTAAAAGACGATGTTGAGTTAGTGCATCACTCTCCAGAAGAGATGGCTGCGTTGAAGAGCTCGCCCGACGCCACTTGGCAAGCCGCGCACGTATCCGATATTCTGCGTCTGAAGCTCCTGCAAGAGCAGGGCGGCATCTACCTCGACATGGACGCCTTCGGGTTTCGTCCATTCACCGACATCCTCAAGTCCCCGCGCGACATGGTCCTAGGCCACGAGGGCGGTAATCGCGGGGGTCTCTGCAACGCCATCATGGTCGCGCGCAAGAACAGCAGCTTCATCGACCGGTGGCTGGCCGAGTACGACGGCGCCGACCTCTCGAAGGAGTGGAACTACCACAGCGTCGTGCTGCCCAAGGAGCTGCAGCTGCGGCACCCGGACGAGGTCTGCGCCCTGCCGCCCTCGGCCTTCTTCTGGCCCACCTGGACCTGGGACCATGTCGAGTTCATGCACAAGAAACTGAGCAGCGAGGACGCCCGACGCTGGGCCGCCGAGATCGATCGAAATGGCGGAAGCCTGTACGAGGACCAGCTCGCCTACCATGCCTGGAGCCAGATGGCCTGGGATAGGCATCTGAGCAAGCTGACGCCCGAGGTCGTCCGGACGCGCGATACGCGCTTCAACATCCTGGTGCGAGGCTTTATGCAGGATGATCTTGGTGTTCCGAAGCACGGGGGGTCTCCCTCGGGTTAGTCCGCGTCCCGTCGCGAGGGTTCAGAAGCTATGTACGCTTTGACTAAGAACGGATTGGCGTTTCGGTATTTAGCATAAGGTTTAATTAGCATTAGACGGGCTCGGGCGGCTAGCATGTCGTTGGACATACGCACTTTTTTATATTAGTACTTAGTGTATGCGTAGCATTGTCGTCGGGTTAGCTGGTAGATGCCCAGGTGACATATTTAACTACTTCACATTACCTGAGTCTAAAGCCAAGTATCAATATAAGAAAGTGTTGAATTACTGCTGTTGAACCACTGCAGTTGAACCACTGCAGTTAATCCATAGTAGGCTAGTCTAGATTAGGTTTAGCGTGGTTACGTGACTACGTTACGTGACCTGCGGGACCTTAGTGGTGGTAACTAAATCCCCACTACTATAGCCCATAACTTTTACCTTTTAATTTAACAATAATAAATTATCACCATAAATCGCGATTTTATCGTAATTTGTACGTACATATAATAGAGGCTATCTAATACTAATTAATAGTTATAAAGGTAATTATAGATAAGTAAAGGTAAAAAGATAAATTATAGCCTTAATTAAGGCAGGCTTTTATATTTAATCCGATCCTATCCCGTAATCCTATTTAAAAATAGCTAATTATATAGTAAAAAGATCGAAAACCTTATTTTTTTATCGAAAGAAGGGAATTTATAAGCCTAGCGCTATAAGAAACCATTTTAATCGATAGGATTATAAAATTATAAACCTTTTTATTTAAAAAATACTATATACCCTAAACGGATTACTTATTACCCTATTTATTTATAATTAAATATTTCCATATCTTAAATGTTAACGATTTTATTTTTTATCGGATTTCGATATATTTTAACGTTTCCTATTACTTTTATTAATCCTATCGATTTTATTAATTCCTATTATTTTTTACTACCCTATTAATTTCTATTATACCTAAACGACTTTATTAATAACCCTATCGATTTATTTATTAATAATAGCCGATCTAATAAATGTTTATTTATTTTCGGATTCCGATTCGTACTATAACGTTATATATAAAAAAATGCAAGAAAGATTATAACTATTTATAGTATTATAAAAAATATATATATATCCGAAATTTTTCGATACGGATATTAATCCGAAAGACTCCTTATAAAATTATAAATACTATTTAATCTATATTAGTAAAATAATAGGTATTTATAATATATTTAGACTTTATGGTTAACAGATATTAGAACTTTTTTAAAATAACTTTTAAAACTAAAAAAAAAACTATTTTAAAATAGTTAACCGTTATTTTAAAATAGAACTCGTTAAAACTTTTATAAATTACAAAATTAAAGTATTAAAAAAAGAAAATAATATAATAAAACTTTTAAAAATATTTATAATAAACAATTTAGATATAAAAAATACCTTAAACTCTATACTAACGATTATTTAATTACCTATAATGTCGTTATTTTTTACCTTTATATCTATACGTTAACCTCCCCGTATTATAAACGTACTAAGTATATAAATTACAACCCCCGATAGAAATATAACGGGTATCCCGATACTTAACCCCCGGATAACAAATACCCTATCTATTAATAACTAAAAATCTATACCTATCCCTAACCTATAAGGTTCCCGTACCCTATCGATTATACTAAAAAATCAGGCTTTATTTACCTATAATAGCTAAATATATAAATTCCCTCTTTAATATATTATATATAATAATACAATTAAGCTTAATGTATATATCGCCTTTTAAAAAGTATAGAAATTAACCTATAACTATATAAATAAACCGTACGATATATTAGAAAATAAAGTAAAAATTTTTATTAATATATATTAAAAATTTAATATTATTAAAAACTAATACTACGCTATTTTTTTAAATATCCTTATAGATCGTACCGAAGTTTATTTTATTAACGAAATTGGTTTAAATTATCGTTAGGATAAAATATATAACTAAATCTATACCTATTTTAATATAAACCTTAACCATACCTATTATTAAATTAATTAAATTACTATAACGTATATTAAAGTTCGAAATTTAAACCTAAATAAGTCGAAAATGGAAGCTTTAGAAAAACTATTCGATAAAATAGTCCTTATTTAACGTATATTTAGAAAAGGTTATAAAAAAAAGATTAACTTTTATAATAACGTAATACGTATTTATACCGGCGTTTTTAAATTTAAATATATATTTATTAATATAAAACCGATATTTAAAATCCTATTTATAAACCTTTAATTTAATATATAAATATCGATAAACTGTAAAATAAATTAATAATATCTATAAAATTAAGAATTAAATAATATAAATTTTACCGATAAAAGGTATAATAATAACGGCTATAGACCCTTATTTTAAAAAAAATAATAAAATAAACCGGAACCTTATCCGGGTAATAGTTAATAACGATTTTAAAAAAGATACTTTATTTATAAAAAAAATAGCTATTAATTAATAAAATATTCCCTATTTAAACGAAATAGAATTAGGAATTAGTACTATAACGCTATAGAAATGTTAAAAAATCTACCTATATTTAAAGAATTCGCTATATATTTATTCGAATTTAAGGGAAACCCTAAAAATAATAATAACAATTAATAAAATAATAAAGATAACTATAATAAAAATAATAAAATAGCCTAATACCTCGTTAATTATTTATTTTCCTACCGGATTATTGGTAAAAATATATATAGCTAAAATACTATAATAAAAATAAATTAATTTATATTTAATAATCTATACGTAACTAAATATTAAAGAATCCTATAGGATATTAATACTATTAAGGTATTAATAGTAAAAAAAGTATAACTAAAAGTATATTTTAAGGAATACTTAAACGTATAAATTAATTAGACCTCCGGTAATATAATTATTCGATTTAGAGATTAAAACCAATTAATAGCTATTGATATAATAACTATAAATAACGAATTAAATTAAATTAAGTTTTATATTATAGAAGTCTTTATATTATTTTTATTATTATTATAGGATATAGATAAGCTAAAAGTTTATTTTAATAACGTTTTTAACGTTATTATAAAAAATAATGGAAAAATAATCCTAATAATATAAAAATGGGAATACCCCTTTTTTAACGTTAACCGTAATAAATTAATTATTTATTTTATAAAGGTTAAATTATATCGATTATATTATCGATTTAGGTATCTACAGATCGAGAAATTATATAGTTTATTAAAAATAGCTAAATACGATAATATTAATATATCGATCTTTAATAAGATTTAAAAATTTTACTACTACTGTTAAATTTATAATTTTGCCTTTTAAAGGTTTAAATTTACGATCCGAAATAAATATAATTTTAATTACGAGATAGTAATAAATATAATTTACTTTAACGGCCGAAATATACTATATATTATCGATATAGCTATATTATTTTAAATAGTAATATTTCTAAAGTCCTTATTAATTAAAAATATATAGAACGCATTTTATAAATACTAGATTTACGTATATTAAAACCTTTTTAATATTATTACCTATAACCCCGGTATAAACTTTATATTTAAAAAATTTAGAAATAACGTACGAATTATCGGCGTTATTTATAAAAAAATACCCGTTAAGGCCTATTAGGTAGTTAGAAAAATTAAAAAAGTATATAAACCCTTAAAACGTATTTATAAAATCCTAAAAAATAAAATCGGCTATTATATAGATCTAAATATAATCTTTTAAATAGTTATAAAAGCATTTAATAATATAGCCGGCTTTAATAGCCTTATATTAATATTATTAATATTTAATATTTATTTAAAAATTATTACCGATTCCCTACCGTTTTTTAATATTATAAAATAAACCGAAGCTATATAAAAGGCTATAAGGATATTAAGAGAAATACGATTTAAGGTTAATATAAATTATATAATTAATATATAAAACGGCCTTATAATATAAAAAATCTTTATATTTTTATTATAAATAAAAATAATAGTATAGAAAAAAAGGAAAGGATAAATAGGACTTTTTAAAATTACTATTTTTAAAAACCGTAACGTTATCGTTAATATAAACGGGCTAACGAAATTTTAATATATTTAAGTTAAAAAATACTACCGTAATTAATAAAAGGTAGTAAAGGCTATAAAAAAATCGATATAAAAATTAATAGTACCGATAGGGATAAAAAAATCGATATAAGAACTTATTAAGGTACCGGAAACGTTAACGACGATAAAAAAATCGATATAAAAACCTATAGGGCCGGAAATAATAAAAAAACCGATATAAAAACCTATAACGGCCTTTAAAGGATAATAATCTATAAAAAAAGAACGAAATAAACCCCAAAAATACCCTATCGTAAACCTTATCGTAAACTATACCCTTATTACGTATTATACGTTTAACGTATTTCTATTATATAAAAAAAAGATTAATTTCGAACTAATAATTAAATTAAAATAAAATAGAATTATAAAAGCTTTAAGGAAACTATTCTAAAAATTAAACGCTATAGAAATTAATAACCTCGCTATTTAGGGAATATTCGAATTTATAAAATTCGATTAAATATATATTACCGAAAAGATTTTTAATATACGGCTTATATAAAAGGTTAAAGAAAAAATAACTAAGTTATATAAAAAATTACAATTAATTATTTAAGGCTATAAAAATAAAGAAAAAAAGCTTATCTTTATATAATTACCGATTATTTAATAAATAAATTAATATTTAATATTTATACTAATATTTTTGTTATTTAAAATTTATAGTATAAAAAGGGAATTACGAAATATTATTTAAATATATATTTAAATTAATAATAAGCTTAAAAAAAAGATTTATATACAATTACCGAAAAAGATTATTAATAAATATTTTAAAAATACCTATTTTAAAATTATTAAACCCCTATATAGCTTTATAAAATTAGGATTATATTAGTTTAAAATGTACTATATATATTATAAAAAAAAATTGGCTATAAGAACGTTAATATATAACCCGTATTTATTAATAACTTATAGAAATACCGAAAATTTTACTATTATAGAACTATAAACCGATAATACTTTTAGTATTACTATAAAAAGTTCCTTAAAATTGGAGGAGGATAAATTTAAAAAGGCCAGATTCCGTATAAAGTTAAAAACAAACCTTATTACTATATAAAAAATCGAATTTAACGGTAGCCGAATTTAATTTATAGGAAAAGATATAATATTTATTTAATATAGCTAAAGCTAATAACTATAAAAAATTAATAAATTAATAATTAATATATTATAATAGTACGTTATTTAATGTATAAAAAATATATATATAGCTTTAATTTATTAACCGGAGGTATTATTTAACCTATTAACGGCAGTATAGGTTATATAATTAATAAATAAAAATATCAATACCTTTAATAACCGAATTAAGTAATAAATAAATAACTTAAAAAAGGAATTAAAATATATGCCTTTAAATTTTAATAATATTAAATTATTTATCTTTATAAATAGATCGTTCGCAAATAATAAGGACTTTAGTTTTTAATTAAGGTTCATTATTATATTAATAATTAAAGTTCGATCGGATACGAATTTCGCAATTTACGGCAATATAATCTATTAGAATTTAATTAAATATAAAAGAATTATTAAAAATATATTAATAAATAAGTTATACGGAATAATCTTAAATTTTAATAATACTATTATATTTAATATAACGATTAACCAAATTATCGATACTTTTAGATTATTATAAATACCTATAATTATCTATATAGATTCGAAATTATTATATAAATGTCTAATTAAATTGGAAATAATATTAAAAAAAAGGCTAATAATCGATATAATATTACTTTAAAAGTTATATAAACGATAAAAAATATTAAAAATTAGGTAGATAAATGGTAAAAATAATCTATTAGACGCGTTTATAAAAAAAACCCCGAATTTAGCCTTTAAAAAACTGATTTTAACGAATCGATTTACCGTATAAATCGAAACTTTCGTTAATAGGACTACTATATTATAAGGTAGGATAAGGTGATATTACGGGGATAGTATGACGTTATATAAATTACATATAAAGGTTATATATAAAAAAAAAACGGGATATTTATATAAAAGGGAGATAAATGGATTTAAGGCCGTAAAACGCGTTTTTTAATAATAAAACAAAAGATGCCTAATATTAAATTATTATTATTAAACTACTATAATTAAACCACTATAGTTAATCTATAATAGGCTAGTTTAGATTAGGTTTAACGTAATCACGTAATTACGTTACGTGACCTACGGGACCTTAGTGGTGGTAATTAAATCCCCACCACTGCAGCCTATAACTTTTACCTTTCAATTTAACAACAACAGATTATCACCACAAATCGCGATTCCATCGTAATTCGTATATACGTATAACAGAGGCCATCCAACAGAAAGTGATACCCGGGACTTAGGATTTTATAATGTTCTTAATCCGCTCACGCGGAGGACGAAGCAAGGGGTCGATACTTTCGTAATACTATGATTTTTTTTTTTTTCTAGTTCTCAAGCGCCATAGGTATCAAAGAGTCTTTCTATGTCAACTAGCCGATAACGAGGCTTATTCGCTCCCTAGGTATAAAGATGTATGGGCGAGGATGAGAACGAACGTTTGGTTCCGACGTATGAAATAATGGGTAATAGGTCTACGTTAAAGCTCGAGGGCTAGTGTCAAATAGAGTTAGAAACCAGCATTATGGACGTCTTTTGTGTAGTTATAGGCGAAGTGGTCTTTGCAGTTCATAAACGCCTCAAAGACTGGAGGTTCTGAGACCTGAAAATGGCATCCCCTATGCTCCGTGCGACCTACAGAATGGATTGTCCCATATAACTCCCTACCTTAAAAATTAGACGCAGTTATTGAATCTAGGGCCTCTCAGTACATCTGCCTAGCCGTGAGACGACTCAGAAAGGACGTATTGTCTAGATTACGGGGGACCTAACTTCGCCAAATCACTTAGGTAAGGCCTGCCAAATCCGAGGTTTACTAAGCTCCGTTACAGCATTCCCGCATTCAACTCTTGACAGTAGGTCGGACGACGGCGTCGGCTGCAAGTTATGTATCTAGGGCAAATGCCGCCACGGGTACTCTCAACTAAGTCCAGTTTCGTCTTTACGCCTCCGAGGCTGTCGTACTCGGACGAGGTCATGCCTCGTCGGGAGTTGGCCGCGTTCCTGAAGCCCGCGCGGCCCAGGCTGGCGCCCGCCAGGTAGCTGAAGACAGTCGTGAAGTCGTTCTCGTGATTGTTGGCGATGTCGTAGACGGCCGTGCCCGCGTCGCCGGCGGTGCCGATGAGCCGGAGCAGGGAGTGAACCGCCGTCATGCCCTCGGCCCCCGATGATGGCCTCGCCCATGAAGGGGATCCAGAAGAGCAGGACGGTAAGGAAATTGAGGATGGACTCCTCTTGCTACTTCTTCTCGATCTCGCCGGCCTTCTAGACGACCTTCTCCATGCTCGAGATGGCCTCCTCAATATGGGGGCACGTGATATCCGAAAACGGCCCTGCTTCTTGAAAGAGCCGCTTCATTTTGTCTATATATCTCCGCCAGCCTTTCGTTAAGCATCTGTTCCATCTCGAAGCTTCTCATCATCCAGCCATCATCTGGATCAACGAACCACAGGTTTTCCAGGGCGCAAGGCCAGGAGTGATCGTAGGAAGCCCCATGCCATGCCCCCATCCCATCTTGACAAACTACATGGATTTCCTCCGTGTTTACCCAGGTCCGGAGCTCTCTTGCTTCAAAGTGGTAGAAGGAGTCGTCCGAGTTTTCGCGCTCGAACCTTAGCCGCTTAATGGATAACGCGACAGGCACGAAAGCTCTGAACAAGGTTGTCCCGATAGAGACCATGTCGATGTCCAAGTTGAGCCAGACATAGCGCGACTCCGCACCCGCGGCGGCGTTGACCTCGGTGGCGGCGATCTCGGAGAAGGCCTGCTCGTACAGGCCCAAGCTACGAGCTTCTTGGCAGGTCTGGAGGATTGCAGGCACCGGCGTGGGCGAGACTAGCCTGTGAACTTCTCGCGGGTTGTCAGGCACGACGCGGACCTCTACGATACGAGGTTCGACTGTCAAGGCCCAGATGCAAACGCGAAGCTCGGTTGGGAGGCGCGGAAATGGATGAAAGGTAGACATCGTTGTTGGTTCCTAAGAGCAAGGCTCAATGCAGGTCTGCGGCTCGTGACTTGAAGTGGAAGGAGAAAGACTGATAAAATAGATGCTTTGTAAGAAAATGAAATAAATGTAAGAGTATTGAATAATATCTTATTATTGTTTTTCATTATTTCATCCCGACCTCAAGCAAACACCCCTCGGTAGGTACCACCTCAGGTGACCTCGATTGCTCACACTACGTATTATATTCTCTTATCATCGCGTTATCATCATCTCTAACAATGGCGGGTATTATATGCAATTGTGTTGGTGTTGCTGTGTCGGGAGCGACTCATAGTACCTAATACATCAATTCTGTTCTCGCATCCCTAAATTCCAGCTCTTGAACACTCCGTCCGACTCCCATTCATTATAGAGCACCTTAGATACTAAAAGCTGACGCAACCCCTTATTAACTACTGTATCATTGATGTTGACTAACTCAAGTTCGGTGTAATTATGCTAATCCAAGCCCCTTTTCCAAGGGATGTACCGGCCCCGTTCCCGTAACCCTACCCGAACTGACATGTGGGTTACCCCGGCCCGAACTTTCGTACAGAAAGGTCTTTCTCCTTTTCTCATCACTTTTCAAATCTTCATAGTCAGTATTGTTTATCTACAGGCTCTCGCCATCTTGATATCAGACCGGGGTTTACTAGGCACACGATGCCAGGAGCAGTTCACATTATACACTACGATAGGGTTCCACGGCCATATCTATAATCAATAGAGCATAGTTATTAAAATTCCTATGTTCAAGGATATCATCAATATATCCATTATGACCTTTCCCACCCTATCAGACCTTAATACTAATGATATATTATATACACCACGTTACCCCTAGACCCAGCCTAACCACGTAAACCTTAAGTAACAACTAACGCCCGGCCATACCTACGTTGGAAAATCAGGTCGACTTCGCGGCAAACCCCAACTGAGGCGTGGAGCCGCCGTCAAAAACGACATACGCGGCCTTGAGCGCGACATCGCCGAAGATGTTGACGCCGATGCCCTCGCTAGACTGGAGGCCGCCGAAGCAGGTGGAGGAGCCCTCCTCGACGGGGGCGTAGTTGAGGTAGTCGGCGGGGACGACGACGTCGAGGCCGGCGACGGTGAAGGTGAAGTCGGGGACGTCGGCGGAGCAGTCGAAGACGTAGCCGCCCTCGGTGCTCGAGTTCTCGGCGCCGTCGACCTGGCCGTAGTAGGCCTCGACGACGTCGTCGGGCAGCATCAGCAGCGTCGTGCCCGTGTCGGCGATGCCGCTCACGGAGGTCGAGGACGCCTTAGACCCCACCTTGTACCCGCTCGCCTCGAACTCCCAGAACCCCTGCGACGTGCTCACCGACACGTACGCGATCTCCCCCGTGTACTTGGAGCTGTCGGCCACGCCGAAGTCGTACGAGCCCGCTGCGGTGAGAGATGTGTGAGCGACTTCTCGTGGAGTAATAGTGGAGATGGGGTGGGCGGCTGGTTAGAGAGAATATAGGTAGGGAAAATGAAAAAAAAGGAAAAGAAAGGCTTACGAGTGTCGTGCTTCAGGTCGGCCGCGAATAGCGGTTGGTCGAGCGACGATTTGACGTTGTCGAAGAACGTCTTCTGCGCCTTGGGGGTAACCGTGTTGATGCTGCTGAAGGCGAGGCCCACAAGCCCGTCGTTGTTCTGGTCCTCGGTGAACTGCTCGGAGATCTGGCTGGCGGGCTCGACGGCCTGGGCGTCGAACGAGACGCCGCCGATGTTGACGACGTCGGTGTAGACGTCGCCGGAGGCGCCGCTGCCGTCGCCATACGAGATGTCCCAGCTGGCGCCGGAGACCTTCTTGGCGGTGGAGCTGTCGGAGGGGCTGTAGATGCTGTGGCCGGACTGCTCGCTCGACGACAGCTCGTCGCTGAAGACCCAGAAGTCGGCCGAGCCCGTGTCGAAGTCCAGGTTGAGCGTCTGCGCCGGCGTGCCGATGCTCACCGGCGTCAGGTACTCGAGGTCGTCCGCCTCCGGCGTCGTCTTGGCGCTGCCCGAGCCGGCCCGCTTGGCCTTCGCCGCTGCCGACGTCCGGTTAAGCGCGTGCACGAGATACTCCGGCACGGGCGCGCCGTACTTGCGGTAGGCCTTGGCCAGCGCGAGCGCGCCGTTCTTGACGTGGTTCGGGTTGCGCACCTGGTGGACCGTGAAGCTATGGCCCTTTTTCTCCTCGAGGGGCGCCGCGAAGGCGAGGGAGGAGAGGGCCGCTGTGGCCAGAATGAAGGTTTGTGAGAGAGACGGCATTTTGGAGCTCTGGTCTTTGGAGTCTAAACGAGCGTTGTCGAGTTGTAGAACCGGTATCATTGACGGTCGAGGGGAGCAGCCATATTTATAAACGACCGATATGTTTCGTCAGTGACAGTAGTGAGTGTGAAGCATTCATGGAGAAAAGGGGAAAAGATCGCCGTTATCGTGATATGTTTCTGATAGCGCAGTGAATGCATGAAACGGTCTGTTACCAATCAGGTGATAGGCCACCTTCTTGAGTTAGACTTAGTCTGACAGACCTTTCCAACTGCAGCTTGACGGGAAACCTATCACGGCCCTTCTGTCCCCTCCCTCAGTGCATGTGAAAGCCCAACGTCGCCGTGCCGGATCCAATCCGAGATGTGAACTGAGACCGGACGAGGATAAGGAGCAGGAAGGTTCATCTTGTTCTCGGGCTAATCAAAGACGCTGAACCAGGTGTTTCTATCCCCGGTTTAATTATTAAGGACTCCCGAATGACACGATTCAGCTGGTCTACCATCTGCCCGCCACGCATCTAAACTGGATGCAGAAGGCCACAAGGTAACGTTGGAAATGCTTGCCACTTGGAAATGCTTGTTCGCCTTGGCAGGGGCTGTATTACGGCATTGAGGCCTTGTTAAGCTTTCTGGAGGGTGTTATCACGACTGCAGGTCTCATAACATGGTAAAGCTTGTTTCCGGTAGTTTTCGGAAGGTGATATCGCAGCGAGTAATCGAAGATCATAACCAATTAAGAAAGGTGTTCGATGTTGGTCTCCCGACCTCCGGAGGCTAGTAGTCATCACCCCCCGGTCACTGGGGCGTAGATGGTCCTATCGACATCGCACGCGATCATTGGCACGAGAAAGCTAGTGAACGCGATTGGCTACTTGGGCGACTGCGCTAAGAGCGGTTATTTCCTGAACAGGAAGTTAGCTAGGAGGTAAATGCCGATGAAGCCCTGAAGCTTGAATGGACGATAGCGACATACCTATTCGAATCCGCGGGGTAGACGAATGAGAATACGAATAATCCTGATACCTAGTTGTCCTTATATTGAAGGAGCTATAATACCATGTATATTAAAGGAATTCAATCAGGACAGTTTCAGGTGGGCGATATGCGCGAAATTCGTTTAACTCAATGGCCTGTTTCGGATATTATATCTCTAGAGAATATTATCCTACACCTTCGTAGATACCATCTTAGCTTAGACTGGTAATACCATATTTGCGGCACTCTTATCATATGGTTGATCAGGGCTCTGTTCAGTGTTAAGTTTGATTAGAGAATATTGAAATGTCCAACCTACTACCCAGTTTGCATCTTATTATACGCTCGCAATCTATGACCTCGACGAGGAGTCTTGCTGCAAATCTTCAAGACGGCGGCGATAATGGCGATAGCGAATCTTTACTATAGTAGAAAGTGTCACAGAGTATGTAAGGCGCTATTATTGCTTGATAGTATACGTGACGTCGTTTTTGCGACAGATAGTGAGGTATATTTCCGGTAGGAACGAAAAAGATCTAACACGAACTGCCCTCGCGATGATTGCATATACGAGTCATTAATCCCTATTAAGAAGGTAATATAACAACACTGCCTCTTGAGTTGGTGCGGTGGTTCAGTGAGTAGGGATTACCGCTGATAGAATGATGCTCAATCCTTCGCCTCTACCGTCGACTATAGGCTAGTCCGCTATTTTGCTTCCTGTTTACTTACTCTGTGTTGAGTATTTGCCTGTTTCGACCCTTCTAAAGCCGAGGCGAGAAATGAATGGTCTTATATGCGTATTTGTTCACATTTTTTTACGACTTAGTACAGACGGCGCTAACTGGTCCGTCTATTAACTACTTTCCAGTAAATAGACTTTTCTATGCAGACTGTCTCATTGTCTTGTGCTGGAATATTATAAGGTTAAGTAGTTGGATATCATCTCAAGCTCGCTCACTGTACAATGTGATATTGCCCTCCTTAGCTGACATCAACAATGCCCAAATGTAGTTCCCGGAGAGGAACTTGAATGCCGAGGCACTTATTACGATGTTCTTTGTATGGCGCCGGTTTCGCAAGATTAGATGATCAGTATCTTTAAATATCTGAACCAGACTTCCGTCTACTGACGGCGCGGATCATCGCAGAGTGCTTAGCCTATCTTTGAACTCTAATATGGCTTGACTCCTGTAACGCTTTCTGTAAGCCACTACTGAAGATGTGTATGACTGGCTATACCGCATTGATTATGAATGCGTCCCAGCAGGCCACGGGAGCTTAGGTGTACATGAACGACTAGTCACCTCAATTTGTAGAGCTGGGACGATCATTAATTGTAGTGGATGGAGGTTGGGGTTGGCACGAGGCCAGCCAACAGCGTCTGATTTAGCTTGCTCTGAGGCCACATTTGGGCCCTTATAAGCGGATAGTACTAGGTATACGAGAAAGGGATACTATATCGGACATCCCTTGATTAAGTTGCTCCAGCCTTGTTCATGCCAAAGCGGGAAGAGTCCAATCAATCCACCTCGGCGCATCCCAATTAAACTTGCCATCTGTTTTGAAAACGGTCGTATTCACAGTCGTTTTACCCAACAAGAATCTATCGTAGAAAGCCTGAACTTCCGGGTTCTGCGAGCTCGGCATCTGACAGTGCGAGTTTCCGTGTGAGGCTTGCGATATGCCCATGTTGTCTTCTACGCCAAGCGACGTGTACACCATCCGCGCCGCGGCGGCGCACCCGTACGTGCTGATAGGTCCGAGGTAGTCAATCCCGGAGTTCTCGACGACGAGCATCGCTCGCGGGGCGACCAGGGCCATGAGCATGTGGTGGTCATATGGCAGAGCCGAGGTGTCAGAGGCGTACTCGGTGAAGGCCGTCGCAAACCACGAGTCGCCCTGGACGATCTGCGTAGCGTCCTCCGTCTTTGTCCCGTTCTTCTTGATCTCCGCTACGATCCGCCAACACCCTGGACCTCCCGATCCGCCCTCCTGAGGGAATACAAGCGCGATTCTATCATCGAAAGCACCGGCAATGAGCGCACCCTTACCGTTCCGTGAGCATCCTGTCACAGCAAGCTTGTTCGTGTCAATCTTCGTCGCATCCGCGCCAAGCTGCTCCAGTGCGTCGATCGTCCGACTGACGCCCCAAGCCCAAGCGATCAGGCTACCAGAGTCGGCCGATGAACCGTATAAGTCGTAGAACTTGCCCCTCCCGCGGGGGTCGTCGGCCGCGACGTCGTGGTTAGGGAAGATGATGGTCGCCACGCCGGCCGCGACGGGGATGGAGGCGCCCTCGAAGGCAATGATGGCTGGATAGGGGGCTGAGCCAGTTGTGGGGAGCCTGACGGTCACGGAGAAGGAGGTGGACTTGTCGCCTTCTGTCATGGCAATGTTGATCGTGTTGCCGGAGGTGGTTGACGACATGGTTGGCTTGGGTGGTTTGGTGCCAAGCTCGTAGCGCTGGATCTGGCTTCGGATCTCTGCTCGCTTGCAGGCCCATTCGTCTTTGGTGCTCAGCCGCCCCCCGTCGGCCAGTAAGAAAGGATCTGGAAGTTTCACATCTTCCGGATATGTGGCGTCCGTTGAAACTGAGCAAGTTGTTGGTGTTGGCGCATATTCTTGGGCGATGACGAGGCCGGCGGTGCTCAAGGCTAACAAGACGAATGGTTGTATCGTGAAGTTGGTTCCTCAATGGCGTATTGACATGCGAATCGCGCTCTTTCGGTGTATTAGCAACGAAATTTGCTCTATTGAGGATTTGTCTACATAAATAGTCGTATGGTGCGGCATGTCCCTCGAATGGACGACACTCGTCCCTGCTATCGCCTCTGTGACAGGCCATAGCCCGAGATCGATATCGGAACATATATAACTTTAGTTAAAAGAATATTCCAGCCCTGCATTTTTAATATCCATCCCGTATACCGTCCTGTCTTATTCGACATCGTTACAGTTCCGTGTGTTCGGATCAGCCAGTCCCGCTGGATAAATAAGATCGACAACCTGCCAAAATCGGTAAATGTGGAGAGATAAAGAAGCTGCCGCGTCGTCCCAAACGAGGCAAGATGCGCCGATTCCGATTTGTAGAATTAGCTGACCACAGGACCCTTAGTATTTGATTATCCGTTTAACACCTCACGGCATCTGTATTTCTCGATGTTCTAAAGTAGTAGTAGCAGTTCTACAGACAATTTAACTATTAGGTGACCTAGCCTCCCTCATATACCGGCAGGTCACCTAGTTAGGGCATCCGCCCCTGCACATCTCCTCTCTCCCTCTCTCTCCTTTCATCTTCATTTACACACACACATACGCATATAGCCAGCTGTCTAGGAGAATAGAGGCCTTTTAGCCATTCTTTCTATACGCAGTCCTCGACACCGCGTATCTGTTCACTACCTATGTTCCACCATAGGAACCCCGAGCATCTGACGGGAATACTCGAGAGCTCTGACTGGTCGTTGTGGTCGCCTCGCTCGGCAAGGTTACACGAAGAAATGTTCGCCTAGATGATCTCCAGGTAGTTGTAGAAGTCATTGAGTTTCACGATCGCCGTCTAGGTAGATGCTGTAGGGATCATTGAGCGGCGAAATATCCTTGATCTACCTGGGCTTTCCTGGGTCCGGGTTACGAGGGTCAACGAACTGCTCGATGAGTGTCTCGATGGTGTATACACAGCCAGTCTCCAGCCACCGCTTGCCACACTTGCTGAATGGCGTGCCTTATGCGTGAAGGCTGTTTTTGCTTCGTTTCTTGACCTCACGGAGTACGAGGGTCGAAGATGGTGTAGGAAAACGAAGTTGGCCACGGCCCCGGGCCATGTCGACAGCGTATACAACAAGTCAAGCCAAGCTAAGGGGCACCTTTACCTGATGATGGTCGTCGTTGGAGTCCTTGCTCATCTGGTATTGCTGGTCTCTGCGCGCTACGCCAAACTCGACATTTTTCTCCCACGAACGCTCTAGTTCGATGACGAATGTCCTAGTTGTGGAGTGTGGAGGCTGGAGATTAATGTCTTTTTCGAATTGTTCAACGAGAAGTAGATAGGTTCTCGACTGGGGTATAAGCTGACCTAGATCGGGTTTTCTGAGGTTGTCGTACCAACACCGATCCTTTTTACCTTTCGGCCTCGTAGGGGATTGGGCGACGAATCGCAAAAAGATAGTAACGTTCAATGTAACTAGATGTGAATTCCCGGTGCGAAACGTTGGGATGCTTATAAGGAGCTGTCGATGGGTAGCTAATGACGACTTAAACGATAACAGTGAATGTGAATAATCTTTACCTTTTTATTATAAACTAAACTAATAAGAGCCGTAGTTTTATAAACTCTTTATAACTTGATTTATACGTAATTCTGCAAAGAGTTAATATCAGATTATTCGGGCCGTATCCGGGTATTCCATAACTGCGTACGGGGTCTGATATTGTTTCTGTATTAAACCTCCCAACTTCCTACCACTCCGAAACGATAACAACTGTCATTTCACTTTACGGTGGGCCGACTATAAGAATCCGTATTAAAAGGGGGATTATGCAAAGTAAAGTTATAAGAATGCAGGCAAGCAACTGTCTGTTTTTAATAGGGAAAAGCCTCTTAGCCTAGAGTTAGAAGATATTATGCCGACAAAACGGAAATACTTGGCGGTTCGTGGCGGCAACAGCCCTGATGACTATAAAAAAGTTACCCAAAGAACGAAGCGCGCGCGGGCGCCCTAAAGCTAGCGCGGACTGGGTATATTAGGGGAAATTATATAAGACTAAAACTGGAATAAAGAATTAATTGTTTATAGTTATTTGGGTAGTTTGTTCTACTATGTTATAGCTATTAATATAGTCCTTTCCTAAATATACTGAGTTAAGAATAAGATTTTAATAGCTTTGGTCTGCTATTTTGATGAACTGCCTCACGTCATTCTCTATTTCTTATTCGCCCTTGTCTCCTTTCTCTAAGCATGAGACAATATTTTTATGTCTCTCCCTTCCTTGAAATTGTCCCTGCGGCATTCTTAGGGGGATTATTTATTTAAGGCTTTGTACTGTAAAGGGTGAGAACGGATAGCCCATACCTGTCTCCCGGTTAGATATCCCTATAATATAATAATCACCAATATCGTGCTGCAGCGACGGCGCTTGTTAAGTGGTATGGGCGACATTTATAACGTTTAGGGTTCCAATATTCAGCTTTCAGTTACGCTTAGGAACTCTAGCCCTTTAAAATAGACCACGCTTCCAAGTCATACCGTCTGGTAAAACCCGGCTTGCAATACGATCTAGCTATACGTGAAAGTGAACTTGGAACACCGTCCACACTTAATTCCATGTCGGCATTTCTGGGCTTCTACCGCATTTACAGCACCCTTCGCCCCATACCGGCGAGACAACGCCACCACACGCGCATTCTCGGATTAATAACATACCTCCATCTTGTGTATCGGCCGGTCGCCATGTTTTGACAATCCGAGGGAAGCATAAGGCACGAGGTAACCGAGGCACGTTTCCAAAGACGGCTGCCACCGCCGGCCGCATGCCTGCAGCCTCTGCTCGACGAGCCCATTCCGCTATGGGGAGCTTCTCGAACTTGCGCTCATACCCGCACTCTTCTTCGAGAAACTCTTTCATCTCTTCGATAGGGATAGCCATGTCGCCAGTCTGGTGTACGTATGACACGCCGCCATCCAGCGAGCGTGGTTTATTATCATGTACCATTTGCACAACATCGTCGCTCACACGTGATACGGCCACCCGGTCTAGCCACCCCCACAGATTCTCAGATACTGGCACTGCAGTTAACCTTCGCGAGTACCCAAGCAGCGTATGCAACAAGTCCCATGAAGCCTCCTCATCATCGTATCGTACCATGTCCGAGGGTCGGTGCATCCAAACAGGAAGCCTGAGCTGTTCATTCAGACGTTCTAGATAGCGTTCACTGGCCCACTTGCTTGCTTTGTAGCCGTTCGTGCCATCAGTGGGTGGCTGCGCCGCGCTGGCAGTCTCCTCGCCAAAAGATTGCCAGAAGGTGAACATGGCCACGCCCGCAGTGGACACGTAATGGAATGGGATGCGGCGAGGCAAGCAGAGGCGTGCCAACTCTTTGGTGGCGTCAAGATTCGCCCGTCGCAGGGTATGGTATGATTTGAGGTGTGAGACATCGGCTCCATTGTGGATCACCGCGTCGATGTCGGTGAATACACGCTCAGTGTCAGTCTCCGATAGACCCAGGCACGGCTCTCGTAGATCGCCTGGGTAGTATATCACTTTGGGGTTAGTAGGCAGGAGACCGCTAGCCAGACGCTCATCGAGCTTTCGGACGGCGACGGCGTGGACGCGCTCGATGTGTGGATTGTTGATGGCACTTCTCAGTAGCGAACGACCCAAGAAGCCAGCGCTGCCAGTGACCAAGATGGATCTAGGCCGTGTTGCCGGACAAGGTATATCTGGCCCAGCCGTGCCGATGCGAAGATCAATGGATGGTCGGGTCTCCCATTCCCAGTCAATCGTTGGCAGCTTCACCGTTTCACCAGGCGTACCTTGCTGCTTATTGACCAAAACGGACATGAGACGAAGCGTGCTGTTAGCGAAGAGGTCCGCCAGCCGAATGGAGACACCGAGTCGTTGACGGATATGAGCTTGCAGCCGGATCAGCAGCAACGAAGTGCCTCCCACGTGAAAGAAGTCGGAGTGAGGAGACATATCGTCGAAGAGACCCTGAGGCATCACCTCTCGCCATAAATCCTTGATCCCCAAGTCGTATTCGCTCAGGGACTGGTTCTGATTGTTGCTCCCGCCGGAATCCAGATTGGTCACCGGTAGTGTGCTCGCAGCTCGACGGTCCAACTTGGATGACATGGTCATTGGCATCTTGGAAATAGGCATTATGACGGCCGGACACATGTATCTTGGCAATGGGAGACTTTCCTTCAGATCGTTCAAGAAAGTCTGCTCATGCTCAGGTGGGCTAGCCAAAGAGAAGACAACGTGCGCCACGAGAAACTGCGCGTCTGTACTGCTACCTGTCGATCGCACAGAAGCGACTGCGTCTACTATAACACCATTGGCGCTCCGCAGGATTGTCTGTTCAATGTCTTTCAGGTCGATGCGCTGCCCACGGAGTTTAATTTCAGTATCATCTCCTATGCGGCCTTCGACGACGACGGAACCGTCCGACATCAGGCGGCCACGGTCTCTCGAGCGATACATAGTCTCCCACCGTCGACGAACCATCCATTGCGCTGCGAAAGGATTTGGTACGAAGGATGCTTTTGTCATGGCCTCATTGTTATTATATCCCTGAGCCACACCGACACCGGCTAGCACAATCTCGCCAGGCAATCCAGCAGGAAGGAGGTTCAGATGTTCGTCTAGAATGTATATTGCCTTGTTGGGCAGTGAACGGCCGGCGGGAACCGATCCCTCTGTGTAGACCTCTGCATCCTTCCAGTTGAGTTCCTGCTGCGTGGCATATACCGTGGTCTCAGTCGTGCCATAAATGTGGAAGAGTTGAAGATCAGGCTTGTCAAGCTCGCGAAGCTTATCCATCAGTGAAAGATGGAACGCTTCAGCACCACAAATTGCCACCCGCCAAGCAGATGAACGCAATCTGTCCAGGTCACTGAATCCCAGCCAGCTATTGTACTCGGACGGTGTGCCAGCGGTGTGCGTGACCTTTTGCTCTAGCATGAAATCCACGAGCGCGAGGGCATCTCCGCGCATATTTCGCTCAACCAGGCACACGGTTCCCCCGACAGGCCAAGCAATGAACATTTGTATAAGTGTGATGTCGAAGCCCAATGAACTTTGCGCAAGACTTACCACATGCTCATCGACGCCGTAGCACTGACAGGAAGCTTCGAAGACAGCCCGCAGTCCCTCATGCTTGATGGCAATTCCCTTTGGCTTCCCTGTGGAGCCGCTGGTGTAGTACACTGCGGCCACGCCATCTGGAGAAGCGCGAATGTCAACCACGGTGTCGGTAACTCTCGGAGTCCACGATTTCCCATTTGGGCATATTTTACTCTAATAAGTACGTACCCTATGTATGTGTTAAAATAGCTGGAACAACGGGCAGGTAAAGTGAATTTCAAGTCTTACGTGATCATTTATTTATTGCAATCAATTTATAATGCTTTTATTAATATAAAACCTTATTTAGTAATGTTTATAAGCTTTTTTTATGAATCCTTTTACGAATCTATTTATAAGCTTTTTCCATTAATCTACGAATTTATTAAGCTTTAAATACTATAATGTTTATATACCGATATTGCGTATTTATATATAATGCTGTTTTAATGTTAAGATCTAATTAATTAAGCTAAAACCCTTACGGCATTATTTACCTTAACGGCTAAATTATTATAATTAAATTCTGGTTATTTTAGAATTTATTACTGCTATTTATAAATTTAAATGCGTATAATAAATAGGTTATTATCGCTATAAATTTAAGCAGTTATAATTGTAATATTTAAAGCGGCTTATTATTATTTATAAGCCAGAAATAATATACCAAATATTTAAGCTATATTTAATTTAATTACTATTTAAAATTTTTAAACGTTTTGGTTAATTTATATTTAAGTTATACTAATAAAAAAATAATCCTTATAGGTATTACCGCTAAATAATTTATATATAATAAAGCTATTTAAATAATTAATTATATATTATAAAATATTATAGTCGGCTTATCCTTTATAAGTTTTAATAGCTACTTTAAAGTAAAATAGTTCCGAAACATTATATATAATATAAATATAAAAATTAATCCATTATTAAGGCTTATATTTATTAATTATATAGCCTTAATAAATAATAGTTAATAGGTAAAAACCTTATTAAACCGCCTTATAATAAATACTTTTTTAAAGTTTCCTAAAATCGGTATTTATATCGGAAACTTAAATATATATGCCGGTATTAAAAGGAATATAATTTTTACCGCATTTAGAATACTTTACGATAATAGCAACTTATATAATAATAGAACGGATTTCGGGTATAGGTATGGTGGTATATTAGGGTTTTTTTAGACTGCGGTATAGCGTAGTTCGGATATAGTTAAAAGCCTAAATAAAGGCTTGGTATAATAAAAGTTTAATATAATAAAGGCTTAATATAATAAAGGCGCAACGCGATAAAGGCTTAATATAATAAAAACTTAACATAATGAAGGTTTGAAGTAATAAAGGTTAAAGTAATAAGGGCGCGATGGGATAAAGGCTTCGGTTGCAACGGGATAAAGGCTTTGGTTACAACGGGATAAAGGCTTCGGTTGCAACGCAATAAAGGCTTCGGTTGCAACGCGATAAAGGCTTCGGTTATAACGCGATGAAGGCTTCGGTCTTAAAGCTTTACGCTTAAACCTAATTTTCTATTGCTATTATTATTATTATTATTATTATTATTAATTGATAACCGTTAAGATAAAAAGGGATTAAAAGAAATATAGGTTAAAAGAAATTAAATAAGTAGTGGGAGGTATAAAAATAATGAAGAACTACTTATAGGTAGCCTTTAGGGATTCTTAATTTATAGTATTAGGTATAAACCACTACCAGAAATGAAATAATGGAGGTAATAATAGGTAGTATGATATATAAAAATAATGGTAAGATAATTATAAATGCCTCTATAAATTTCTAAATTTAATAGCTATAACGCGGCAATATTCCCGTTTTAAAAGGCGGTAAAAGCGTATGCGGGTTAAAAAAAAACCTCAGTTTTAAACGTTTTAAGGCCTAGTGGCTAATAATGGCTAATAAGTAGCTGGAATATAAGCAGTTAAATTACTTAAAGTAATACGTATTTATAAATACTTACTACATATATACTAAACCGGTAAATAAGCTATAAAGTACTTAAATTTAATATTATTAGGTTTATTTTATATATAAATTATATAGGAATTAACCTTATATATTTTATATAATAATTATTATTTGTTAATTAATAAATTATAGCTAATTATACTTATTTAAAATGCTTATAAAAAAACTATAATAAAACGTTAAATACGGCCACTTAATAAACATTAAGTATTTATGCTTAATAACGCCTTAAAAGGAAATCGAACCCTTATTTAGGACCTATTAATCCTAATTATACCATTAAACCATAAAAGCTTTATTAAAAAATAATGCTTCTACCATTATTTTTTAATATAACTATAAAGGTTCGAACTATTAGAAATATATATCCGCTATAGTTTAGCTATAGTTTAATATAGTTTTTAAATTATTATAATTTAACCCTAACTTAAGACATTTACCTATTAATGCCACTATAACTATAAGGCTTTAATTAATTAACGCCATTATAATTATAGGGCTTTTACCCACTAATACTACCTTATTAATAGTATATATAACTTTAAATTATTATTATAGCAAAACCGTAGCAGATATATATTCCTAATAGCTTAAACCTTCGTATTATAAAATAATATAAAGCCATTAAAATTTACTACTTATTAGCCTTTTAAAATATATAAAACTGTTAAATAATTAGCTTATAAAGTATATAGATCTATATATATAAATTAATCCGGATAATTAATTTATATATATAATTGCGTATATAATACGATTATTTATTAATTAATTAAGTATATATATTTAAAATTATATATATAATTATATACGTAAAATTACTCTTTTTATTAATCTATCGGAATTATATTAATTCCGCGCCGATAGTTAAAACCTTAGCTGCTTAAGCGCAGCAGTCGTAAATAAGTGCCACCATAATATAGATTATTTTATAATAACCGCTATAAATCTTACCTAAATAGCTAAACTGGGAGAGGCGTAGCGATTATAACATGGAATAAATGCCATTATAATAGATTATTTTTTTAGAATTAATAATTTCCGCTTTAGGTATAATTTATTCCAATAAATATATATCTTTATATATATATATATATCCTATAACTCTTTTATATATTACTTCTATAGCCGAAATAACGGGCAGGTAAAGTTAAATGTTTTAGGAATAATTATCTTAAGTTTTATGTATTTATTTATTATAATTAACTTATAATGCTTCTAATTATTAATAAAATATATACCAGTTCAGCCCTTAACCATTACATTATATATTCCTATTTTAGTATTTAAGTATATTTCTTATACGTAGCTTAATTTAACCCGTATAATTAGCTAACCTGGCGCTATAAGCCGATAATAGGAAAAAGCCTGGTTAATATAATACATTTTTAGTATTTTTTATAATTTAAATCTCTATTTATAAAAACTTTATCGTTTTTTTTTATTTATTAATACCGTTAAATAAAACTTTTTATATTTATAAAACGTTTTATAATTTAATTATATTCGTTATGGTTAAGGTTAAAAATGGCCGGATAAATCTTATCGATAAATTATTATTAGTGTTCGGCAGCAAGTAGAATTTTTATTATTATAATAAAGCTTAATAATGTTTTAATAGTAAAACGTAATTTTAAGCTTACAAAAAACAGAATAACCATCGTTATTAATTTTATCTATAAATTTACGCGATTTATTTATAAGATAATATATAGTTATTTCTAAATAAAAGTTAATATTATTATAATATTTAGTATAAAGGCCGATCGAATTATTCGGGTTACGAAAATATATCAAATTATCGTTAATAATTCTGAACCCGGCGACCTTAAATTCGGTGGTAATTTTATAAGGCGGTTTATAGCCCGCAGTTTTATATACCTTATTAATATTCCATTTTTAAACCTTATAAAATATAAATAATAGATTTATAAATTAAAAATATATAAAATAAATAGAAAAAGGCGTAAACGTACCAGGTAACCTTAATAAGGATGCTTTTTTAAAGCTTCTTAATATTAGCGCATTTAATTTAAATATATATAGCGGAAACGGCAGGGATATATTCCTAACCGCAGCTATAGTATTTTATAATAATGGTAATATATATAGTAGCCGGATAGAAGTTTATAGTATAAGCTTACCTTTTAATTAAGATGATATAATATAAGGTAATTATAACTATTTAAATATAGATTAATGGGTTATGTATGGTTATAAGTTATAAGGATAATAGTAACTTAATATGGTTATTATTAGAGATTTTTAAATTAAGGTAATAGCTATTATAAAGTAATGGCTATAGGAGTTATAAAAATAAAGGTAATTATAAATAGCTATAGGAATGCTTATATATAAGCTGTTATATATAAACTATTACTATAGGTATAAAAATACTAAAGATAGTGCGGCAGAATTCCCGTTTTAAAAAGCGGTGAAAATATACGCGAGTTGAAAAAACCTCGGTTTTAAACGTTTTAAGGCTTAATGGCTAGATTTAAATGCTTAAGGTATATAAATAGTTAAATTACTTAAAGTAGTACGTACTTATAGGTATTTATTACTAAACCAGTTAATAAGCTATAAAGCACTTAAATTTAATGCTATTAGGGTTATTTTATACATAAATTATATAGGGATTAGCCTTATACATTTTATATAATAATTACCATTTTATAAGGGTTTTTTCCGACATATTTTTTAACCTTTTTAATCGGTTATTCTTATTTAATAAACGTATTCTTTAATTTTCTAATCGGATATTCCCATCCGATAAGCGCAACAGATTTAAGTCGGTATATTGCACCTAATATAATATATCCTCCGACTTTCTAATTAGGTATTCCCATTTAAGCGCAACAGATTTAAGTTAGTATATCGCACCCAATATGTCCTTTAACTTTTTAATCGGATATTCCTATCTAATAAGTGTGTCCTTTAATTTTTTAGTCGGGTATTTTTATTTAATAAGCGTATTTTTTAACTTTCTAATCGGATATTCTTATCCGATAAGCGTAACAGATTTAAGTTAATATATCGCACCTAACATGTCCTTTAACCTTTTAATCGGATGTTCCCATTTAATAAGCGTATTCTTTGACTTTTTAATCGGGTATTCCCATTTAATAAACGTGTCCTTTAACTTTTTAATTAGGTATTCCTATTTAATAAGCGTAATAGATTTAAGTCGGTATATTATATATTTAAGGTATTTAATCTTTTTTACCCTATAACGATTAAACGTATTTTTATTTAATATAAATATTTAATATTTTTTACACTTAAATATATTAATAAAAAAACCGCTTTATTTTATAACGGTTTTATTAATGGATTTATAACCCTTTTTAAATATTATATAGTAATATAAGAGTTTTAATAACTTTTTTAAGGCCTAATTTGCGACTTTTTTTATAAGTTTAGCAGTTTTAACGATATATACCTTTAGTAGCTTTTCCTATTCTTTTACTATATTAAAATATATAGCTTTATAAACCCTATTAAATATAAGATTACGCAGACCCTATTAAAAACGAAATCGCGCGGACCCCGTTAGGAATAAGATTATACGAACCCCATTAAAAACGAGGTTATACGGTATCCTGGGCGTTTATAGATACCTAAAATAAACGAATTTTATAATTAGGCCTTCGGTTTAATAAATTTAATATAATAATAAAAAATAAGGTATATATTTTACTTATTAAGATATTCTCCGTTTTAATAAATATAGTTACGTTTTTTATTTATTATTTATTAAGTATAGATATAAGCGTAATATAAATAAATTAATAAGCTTTTTTAGGTATTATTATATTTATAAAACTATTAATTATTAATTATTATTAATAATTTTTAGTTAAATATATATAAAATATATATTATATTAATTATATGAATTACTTTTAATCCCTTATAAACCTATAATAGGTATTTATAATATTCTTTAAAAATTATATAGTAATATAAAGTTTAATGACTTTTTTAGAGACTGGTTTGCGGCTTTTTTTATAAGCTTAGCGGTTTTAATAATATATATTTTTGGTAGCTTTTTTTATTTTTTTAATTGCGTTAAAATATATAGTTTTACAGATTTTATTAAAAACAAGATTATAGTATTTTAGGACGTTGAATTTTATTGCAAATATTTATAATATTTATAGCTAAACGTTTAAGTAAATATATAAATGTACTTTTAGTTTAATAAAATATAATAATAAAGAATAGGGTATATATTCCGTTTATTGGGATATTTTTCGTCTTAATAGGTATAGTTATATTTTTTATTTTTTATTATTCCAAAACGTTAAATTTTATTGCAAATATCCGTAATATTTATAGCTAAATGCCCGAATAGATATATAAATAGGCTTTTTTAGTGGATTTAAATAAATAGGGCGTATATTCCGTTTATTAGGATATCTTTTATTTTAATAGGTACAGTTACGTTTTCTATTTACTATTATTTATTAGGTATAGGCGTTTAAAATATTAAATCCTATTGTAAATATTTATAATATTTATAGCTAAATGCCTAAATAAATGTATAAATGGGCTTTTTTTAGTAGACTTAAATAGATAGGGTACGTATTCCGTTTATTAGGATATCTTTCGTTTTAATAGATATAGTTATATTTTTTATTCGCTATTATTTATTAGGTATAGGTATAGGTATAGGTAAAGCCGTTTAAGCGGGGTTATAGTGGTTATAGTTTTAACGGAGTAATTACGGATATTTCGGCGTTATTTAAAAGGTTAATCGTTTAGGTTTTATTACTAAACGTTAAAAATTTTATAAATAGGCTTTCGGTTCGGTTATTAAATTTAGGTATAATATTAAGCTGGTTTTTCGGCGCTATATCCGATAAAAGCGAATTTTATAAATAGGCTTTCGGTTTAATAACCGGATTTAGGTATAGTATAAATAATATATCAGTATTATACCCGATTTTTAAATTTACTTATAAAAGCTAATCGGAGGTATAATTATTAATTGGCTATTAAAGCCTTTATTTTTTTTACTATAAAGGGTTTTAGCTTTAATAAAACCGCTAATAGCCGGCTATTTTAAATACTAGCCCTATAATAATTAAATAGTAATAGTAATAAAAGGTTAAAAGGGTTTATTAATTTTTCTATTATATATATGGCAGTATTTTAAAATAAAAGCTGGTCGGCTTTTATTATAACGTTAATAAATCTATGGCATTTATTTTATATATAATAGCCGGAGAAATGTAATAAAGCCGTATTTAATAGACTATTTTTCTCCTTAAAATATGGCTAATTATACGGTAGTATTTTAGGACGGAAGCTTATTTCGTATAATATTTAAAGAAATAGAGTTTTTAAAATTAGCGTTTATAGGTAAGGTTTATATAATAATCGCCTTTTTTTATTAGGTATATTTATTAATAGGGTTTTTAGCGGCTCCTATAATATATTTGTTTTCTTCCTTTTTAAAAAATAGAAAAACGCTAAATAAATTATAAAAGTTAAAGTTAAAAAAGTTAGGCCTTTTAGTTTCGAATGCTATAATATTAGGATTAAAATAAAGGTATTTATATAGCTATTATATCGTTTAATTAAAATATTTCTTATATATTATAAAATAACGTTCGTAATTAAGCTTATTACGGTTTTATATAAAAAAAATGCAAAGTAAATAAACAGATAGGGATATAAATTTATTAAGTTCGAACTAATAATAAAGCTTTTATTAAAAGTAAATAGTTTATAGCTATAATTAATTTAAAATGGCTATTTAAGCCTAATAAAAAGCCTTTTTAATTAAAAGAATCGAAAATAGTCCCTATAAATAATAGTATATATTTAAGAAATAGCGTATTTTTTTAAATATTAGCTATAATAATAAGGTAGTAAATAAGGGTATATATTTATATAAATATATACTTTTTATAGGTATTAGTTATAATAATAAGGTAAGAGTTTTATAATAATTAAATTAATATAATAATAAGTAATTAGAATGGTATATTTATTTTTTTATTAGACTTTATACCTTTTTTAATATATATTTTTTTACCGAAAACTTTAACGGTTTTAAAAAGGTATAATAATAGTTAAAAAGTAGTTATAAAAAAGGTAAAATTAAAAAATAAAAAGTAGTAATAAATTTAAAGTAGATATTAATAAATATAATAATTTAGGCCGATTTATATTAAGATAATGGGATCTTTTTAATGTTTTTTTAATTTATTAAGGCTGGGATAATGAAAAGATAAAGAGGGAAAAAATTAAAATAAAAGAAAAAAATAAAAAGGAAAAGGAAAGGAAAAATAAAAAGGGATAGAAAAAATAAAGAAAGGAAAAGATAAGGAAAGAGGGGGAAAAATAGGAAAAAAGAAAAAGGAAAGCTTAATATTAAATATTTAATAAAAATGCAATATTAAAGGAAAAAGGAAAGCTTTTAATATAAAAAGATAAAATAAATAAAAAAGAATAAATAAATATAAAAAAAAGAGTAAATTTTTAACCCGATAAGTTAACTATATATAACCGATTTAACCATTAAAAATATAAATAAATAGGGTATTTTTCTATTAATATATTTTACTAATAAATAAAAATAACTTTTCTAATAATAGGATTAATTATTATACCCAATTTTAAATACGTACCTTTCTATATAATCCGAAATGCTTATTTATTTATACTTACTTTATATTTTATACGAATTTTAATACAATCGCTTTATAGTATTAAAGGTTACTAATAATATTATAACTTTAAAATTTAAGTCGCGTTTTAATTAATAATTATCCTACTATTTAATTTACTAATTAATATTAGCGTTATTTATAAAAAATGGCCTAATTCCTTTAAATAATATATTAAAAACCTCGGTACGTTTAATTCGTACGACTTAAATATTAAGCCATTTTTAATAAGCTATAAAAGCGTACTTTTTTTACTTTAAGCTATTTAGATAATTATAAAGCTATTATAGCTTTTCTAACATTATATAATTGCGGTCTTTTCTATAGCGGCGGGCCTTATTAATAAATTATTAAATAAATATTAAAAACGTAAGCTTTTTTATACGGCTATCTTACCACGGCTACTAGCTAAAAAAGGAAGCTATATTCTTTAACAAAACGGGGCTTATTAAAAAAAAGCCGGGCCCAATTAATTCCCAAAGCTATAAAAAAAGGCATATAATAGTCCGAAAAAAAATAAGCTGGTTAAAACCGCTACCTTTTTAAGCAGTTAACAATTTATCTTTACGGTTTAGCCTTTATAATAATATATTTTAATAGCCTATAGTTTTTAGCGAATTTATCGGTAGCTATTTAGCGGTTTTTTAAGCCGGCTAACGGGGGTTTTAAAAGGGCGACTACCGCTTTTTAAAAATAAGTAAATTTACTATTAAAACTTATACCTTTAAATTTTTAATTAATCTTTTATTCGGGAAATATTTCTATAAGTTTTTATATTATTTTTAAAAGGGATTATAGTATAAAACAATTCCGACCCGCCTTAATACCTAATAATTGCTTTAATATAATTTACTTTTATTTATTTTATTAAAACCTACTTGCTAACGTTCTATAAATATTTTTTTAGCTTTTTAATGTTATATTTATAATCCACTATTTTAGCGGCATATAGCTTATTAATTATTACTTTTTAAGTTAACTTTAGCATTTATAATTTATAGAAAACTCGATCGATTTTTATACGGTTATTATTTTTATTAATTATAAAAATGCCTTTAGCTATATTTTCCGTTTTAATATTTTCTTTCTTTAATAAAAGGGTCTTTATTTCTATTTATCCCTTAAAAGCAAGCGGGTTAAACAGGATTAACGGGTAACTAACGGGATTAAAAGCTTTTATAATAACGGTATATTAACTAAATAAAAATAATACGTTTTTTATAAATTATAACAAATAAAAAAAGCGTTTTATTAAATTATAAAGTAATATAATTTAATTAATTTAAGGTTTAGCTATTTATATACGGAGAAAAAAACCTATTATATAAAAAGTCCTTATATTAATTTTTAAACTATTAAACTAATATATTAAAGCAGAAAAAAAAATTTAGTTATTAATATTAGGAAAATATAAATATACGTATATCTAAAAGCCGGTTGCCTTTATTATAAAACTATTAGCTATACGCTATAATACGCCCCGGTTTTATTACTATATAAATTAAATATATCGGATTTAATTTTAAGATTAATTTTATAAAATAATAACCTTTTATAACTAATTATTTATTAATCTATAAACTGGCCTTAATATTATATCGTAAAACGGCTAAAATTTATATAGTTTGCTATATAAATCGTTAGGTAAAAAATACTCTTATAAATTACGATCTTATTATAGTTTATAAATAAACAGGGTTGCTTAAAATAAAATAATATAAAAGGTATTAATATAAAACTTTATTATAAAATATAATATAAGTATTTTAGTATAGGAATTAATCGAATAGATATACGGTTTAAACTATAACGTAAAGTTTTAAAATACCTATTATAAAAATGTTTTAATTTTAAAAATATAAAAGGCTAAATACCTAAATTAATAATAGTTAATATATAATATTAATAATAATTAGATAAAATATAAATACTTTATATTTTTATAATAAAGAAATCAACCGACTTTAAAAAGTTAAACCTATTATTTCGGTATAATTTAATATAACTTAATATGACTTAAATGGTAAAACTTTATAAATAGAATAATATAACGTGCTGTTGTTTTTTCGGTATATTTAATAAGTCTCGTTTATAAAACAGTACTCCTAACGTAGCTTTAATTAAAGGAATTAATTAAAGATAATAACTAAATAACATAGTAAGTAAATAGGTATCTATATAAGTAGTTTAGATGAATATATTAAAATAAGGCTATAATAATAGTATTAATTTAAAAAACCTAATATACCTACATATCGTTAAAATAAATGTAAACAGATTTTATATAGTACCGAGGTATATTGAAATTTATTTTATCCGAAAAAGCTGGTGTTTGTGTATAAATAGACAGTTTTTCGGCTTAATAGGGTACTTATAGGAGATTATAAGATTTATAAGTTTTAAACGAATGTTATAAAGTAACCTTAGTTATAAGATATTAAGTAACAGAGATCCTGGTAAACAATATAAGATAAAAGGGGACGGAAGAAATTTTTATAGGAAGTGGTTTAGTTTTAGGATCTTTAATAAAGCATATTTTATATATATAACGTATATATATTATAATATTAAAGTAATAAAACTAGATTTATATATAATTATATATATATTAACTTAAAACCTACTATTTTTAACTTTTTTTAAACTGCCTCCGCTGCCTTAATAACCTTACTATTATTACCATTATTACTGCCGCTATATTATTACCATTACTACTATAGTAATACCTGCTACCCCCGACTTATATAATATTTTTCTTTCGGAGGATAAAGCTCCGACCCGGCTGCTTTACTTATTTAAATACCTTTATTAAGCCGCCGATTTATATAATATTCCCTTTTCGGAAAATAAAACTTCCCGCTAACCGCTATTTTACCTTTATTATATACCTATTTATATATATTTATAAACCTATATTAGGTTATAATTAATTAAATTATAGGCTATTTAATAATATAGGAAGCTATTATAATAATTTATTTAAATTTCGCTTTTTATCCCTATTCGATTTATAGTATAATAATAAGGTTATTAAATTTAGTTATTAATAACCTTTTAATTAAAAATCCGAAACGACTTATTAACGCCTGCCTTTTTACCGCCGCTAATTTTTATGTTAACTATAAGTAAGCTGTTTTAGCTATATAGTTATATATTAAAGGTATATTAGAAAATATTTTTATTATTTATATTTAAATATATAATATAGTATATTTAAATATATAACGATATATTAATTATATTAATGGAAAAGGCCTTTAGGCTTATTATATATATATATTAAACTTTGCCAACCGCCGAACCGACTGCTTAAACGGTATTTATATCTATTATTACTATAACGGGTAAAGGAATACTTATTTTCTATTAACGTATATTGTTTTTTATTTTATTATTTTTATATTTATTATAATAGTAATAAGTATAGCGCTAATAATACTATTAATACTAATACCAGTATTACTATTAATAGTAGTAATAATAATAATAATAGCAGTATTATCCCTTTTCCCGGCTACTATTGCTTTTTCCGCTTTTACTATACCTTTAAGGCCTCCCGCTAATTCTACCGGCTTAAAATTAATAGCATACTATAAGTTATTATTAAAAGCTAAACGGGCCAGCGCTTATATTAATTTAAAAGCTTAGTTAGCTACCTAAATAGTAATAAAGGTAAAAATAGAAATAAAAAAGAAAGCGGAGGAAGAAAAAAAAAAAAAGAAAAAGAAAAAGAAAAAGAAGAAAAAAAAAAAAAAAAAGAGGATAATAACGATAATAATAGGGGTAGGGGTTTACGGCTTTAGCTGTTTAGTAAAATAGGAATAAATAAAGAAAAAAACGATAACGAAATTATCGATATTAGTAATTTAATGGCTAATATGGCCGAATAAATACGAATTCGTTTTATATAGCTTATATTTTTATTACTTTTTATAATAATATAATTATATATATAATTTAGAATATATATATTTAATTAATTATTTAATGTTTAAATTAAATATGTAATTATATATATAAATCAGTTATATATATTAATTTATATATATAAATCTGCGTATTAAATAAGTTAATTATTAATAACCTATATATATAAGTCTAATATTTTAACTTTATATATATAAATCTATATATTTAATAAGCTAATTATTAATAACCTATATATATAATTTTAACATTTTAACTTTATATATACAAATCTATGCACTTAATAAGCTAATTATCTAATAACCTATATATATAAGTCTGATATTTTAACTTTATATATGCAGATCTGCATATATAAAACTAACCCCCTAGGCTATAAATACTATAACTATATATATAAACTTAATAATCCTTACCTTAAATGTATACATCCGCTTATAAACCATATATTATAAACCTTAAACTAATGAATTATAGGGTTAATAAAACTTAATTAATTTAAGGTTTAGCTATTTATATATAAAAAAAAAGCCTTACTACATATATAATTCCGTTTAAGTCTTTATATAATACCAGTCCTTAACTTTTAAATTAATATAAACATTATACTTATTTACTAAACGAAGTAAGCTGGATTTTCTAACGCCGCCGTTCTTTTATTATACTCACTTAGCGGCTTTATGTAAAATTACCAGTATATAATAAAATAAAAGAATTACCAGCTTATAATATAACTCGGCTATTTAAATCGTTTAAATATAATACTCCTATTATTTTACTATATAGTTATTTTAAATATTATACGTAATTCATAAAAGATCTTAAAATAATAATATTAACTTTACTTAAATAAACGTATATAATAATATCGTTTTAAAGGAACATATAATATATAATTTTTAATAATTTAAATAACGCCGATATTTTAAAAGCATTCCTATAAAAAAAGACTAAAAGGGAATATATAATATATAATGCTTAATAATTTAAACGGCGCTAATATCCTAGAAGTATCCCTATAAAAAAAGACCAAAAAGGAATATATAGTATATAATATTTAATAACTTAAATAACGCCGATATCTTAAAAATACCCCTATAAAAAAAGATTAAAAAAGAACGTATAATATATAATATTAAAAAATTTAAATAACGCCAGTATTTTAAAAATATCTTTACGAAAAAAAACTAAAAAAAGAAGGTTAAAGTAATAGCTTAAATCAAATAAATATAAAAAATAATATTTAATATATATAACCGTTAAATAATAGCGCTTATTTATAATATTAAAAGAATAATAATAAAGAAATAACCATAAATAAGGCTTTTGTTAAAAACTTAAACGATTAAAGTTTTAAAGTTATAAATGTCCCTATATATAAGCTATATTTTTAATATATAAACTACCGATTAATTCTACTTTTATTATTTTATATTTTAACGTTTTAGGGTCTTTTTTAAAAATACGTATCGTTTTTAATGCTTTATATATTCGGGGTAATACCGACATTTAAATTATACTAAATAAAATCGCGGGTTTCTATTTTTTTTTTAATATTATATTTTATCCGTATAATTAATAAATTTCGCTAATATAAAACAATACCTAGCTATAATAAGGCGAAATTATACCAAAATTAATAAATTAATTAGTAACCGGTATTTTATTTTATTAACCTATTTATAAAATATGGTATAAAAATTAAGGCCGATAATTTTAGTATTAAACGGCGTTTTTATACCCGTTTCAGCAATAACGTTTTCGTATTAGATTTATATACGGCTAATAATACAACTATTACCAACTATTCCTTTTATATATATGATTTTATAATAAAAGGTATAGTTACCTTATCCGTTTTCCGAATTTAAATCTAAAGCGATATTTTCTTAAACTTATTTTTTAGCTTTATTAATTTTATAAAGGTAGTTTATTAAAACCCGGCCTATAATAGCATTATTTTTAAGCAATTAAAATAATAATTAAAATAAAATAAAAATATCGGTATTAGGGAAATATTTATAATACTATTTAAGCGTATATATTTGTTTTATTTTTATACCCTATTTACTTTTTTAAATATTCTAGGCTAATACGTAATTAGTTAGGCTTAAAAATATAGGGATTTAAAACCTACCGAAAATATTAATATTAATAATATCCGATAAAGTATTAACGGGTATATAGGGTAAAGTTATTATAGTGTTTAGTTCGTATAGGTAAATAAGTCTGAATTTTATAGCTGGAAATTAAATGGTTAAGGAGTACGGAAAGTTAGGAATAAATTAATAAAATTAAATATAGGTAAAAGGTAGGTATATAGAGGTATAAATAATAAAGTAAAAAGGTATTTATAATAATATTAATACTTTTTATTATATATTTAGGATAATATAACCTGGTATAAGTAATAAGATAAGGCAATAAAGAGTTAAATATATTACAATTTAGCTTTATAAGTATAAGATATGTTTATTATATATTAAAACTTACTATATTTATTTATTAAAAAATTAAAAGCGAAAGGTATTAAAAGATTTATAGTTAATTGCTATATACTGTAGGTATTAATTGTTAAAAAGCCATTATATACGGCGATAATTTTATAACGCCTAGCCTGGCTGAGGATAAGGTAATGTGGTTTTGATTAGGTTCGAATATTGTTTAAACCCCGGCGTTTTAAAAATAATACCGCCGGTAATATTGCGATTTCTCTATTATATAATAGCTAGTTGCGTTACGAAATATAGTCTACTTTTATATAGGTATTTTTATATAAGAAAAAAGGGAGAAATTTTAAAAACATCTTTATATTAAGTAATTATAATAAGACTGCTATTTTAGGAAAAATCGAACCTGAATATTTGTTTATATACCTAATATAAATCCCTTTTAATATCTTTATTATTTAATAAAGCTTTACTTAAAGATACTCTTTTAATGTTTAAAAAGTTTAGGATATTTTGGGAAAAATCGCCTTATTTATTTATAAAGCCCCTCCTTTTCGGGTTTATTTATAATATAACTGTAAGAAAAATATATTAGCTTCCTATATAATATTTACCTTTCTGTATAGTACCTATTTTTTTATTTAGTACTTATTTGTTTATATAGTACTTATTTTTTCGTATAGCATTTATTTTTTTATATAGTATTTATTTTTTATATAATACCCATTTTTCCGTATACTATTTAGCTTTTTATATAATACTTAAGATTTATTTATTTATCGGATAATATTTAAACTAGTCGGTATTTTTATATATAGTTATAGCGGGAAAAAACTTATTCTTTATTTTTAACGCGAAATAGTAAAAACTGCCTATTAGCTGGTAGTAAAAAATAAAAGCAAATAAATTAAAAGCAAATAAAATTTAGGGTATATATAATTATATTTTTAATAAATAGGGTAGGATATAACTATAGTTTAGGGTTTTCCGCTATATAAAGAGCTACTTTTTGTTCGAAAATAATAAAACGAATATCTATTAAAATTTATAATAAAGGTAAAAACTTTTTTTATTATATAAATAAAGTTTTTAATTAAAATTTAATAGAAAATCGAAAATAGTAATAGGTTAAACAAAAATAAAAAAGCCTTATTAAATAAAATTAATAAGGGCTATATAATACCTATTGCTTTTTTAATAAGGTAAAAAGATAGTAAAAAGAAAGTATATTTATTATTAAATTTTCCTAAAGACTTTTTAAACGAAAATAATCCTATTATTCCGAAATTTGGAAAGCTAAAACCTTATTAACCGGATCCCTATTAGATTATAAATCTTATTTTTATATTTCCGGTATAAAGTTTAATATATTTATAAGTATAAAAATATAAAGCGGTTAAAGCGATAGAAAAACTATAATAAAAGAAAAAAGAGCTATATAAATATATTAAGAATTATAACGAAATAATTAGTTGCATAAAAAAACGTACTTAAATATATCTTTTATAAGGTTACCCGAAAAAAGCCTAGGAAATTATTCGGATAGGAGTTTAAAAATAAAGTCATTATTAAAAGCTATTATAAATATTTTTTAATACAGTTTTATATTTTTCCCAGACTAACTCTTTTTACTTTATATAATATACTGGCTCTATTTTTAATAGACTATTTTAGTTATTCTATTATTACGGGTATGTATTATATTTATATAGTTAGGTATATATTAGACTTATTATCACCATTTACTCTATAGATAATAGTAAATTTATGCGTTTATTTAAAATCCTTAAGATAATTAACAGATAATTAATAGATAATTAAAAGACCGCTAAAAGAGCTAGAAAATAAAAGCTACAGCTTTTATTAATTGATAGCTTTAAAAGATATAAGGATGATAAAGAGCTAATTATAGTTATTGGTAGAATTCCTAAATATTAAGTATAACGTATAAACTACTTCCATAGGGTTATATACGCAATTATATATATTATACTAATTATTTAAAATTTCCCGCTATATAATTCTGAACCTTTCGGGTTGAATTAATTTTTATATAAGTAATTATATATTAGCATTAAACCCGTATAACCTAAGCCTAATACATCTGCCCCCGAAATAACCACCCAAACTATATACCACCAGGCCATACTATATTAAACATACTAGTATATATAGCAGGTTAAAGAATTCCTTATATATATTGTTATACCCTTTATATTCTATCCTACTATATTACTATTTTACTATAATTATTACAGTTTTTATATTAGGATATTTTACTATATAAACGAATTGCCTAAAATAATAATAAGCTTTTTAAAGGTTATTCCGTTCTTATATCCCGGATTAAAATAATACTATTAATAATACTATTACCTTTTAGCTAAATGCCGGATTTTTTTAAAATATTTCGCTTTATTAACGTTATTATATTTATATATAATATATAACTATAAAAGTACGATTTTTAAAAATAACTTAATTCGGCGGTAAAATTTATATAAAAAACGGGGTTTATAGTAATTTTTTATTTTCCCGGTCCTTTCGAAAATAGCAGTTACCGTTATCCTAATATTTAACCCGTTCGGTTCCGTATTATTAATAGCCCTACTAATCGGAAGTATATACTTAAAGGTCCGATATATATACTAATACGGCCGAAAAAATAAAGGCTATTTACCTAAATAAAGGCTCTTTTGCTAAATATATAACTAAAAAAAATAAACCTTAAATATAATAAAGGTTACGTATTATAAAAATATAATTAATTCCGAACCTAATTTATAAATTCCGTAATATATTTACCTATAATAAATAAAATAAGCTATACCGGCTATAATAAACCGGAATATTTTTATTAATTACTTTTAAAGATTATATAAATTTATAATATTTTCTACGGTTTTGGTTTATTTCTAAAGACTTATACGTAATATATAAAGGAAAAATGTAGTTATAATAATAATAAAGGTAAAAGCTATCTATAGATTTAAAAAAGCCGCAATTTAAGAAATTATTAAGGTTTATACCCCTATATAATTAGAATAAAAACCAGGCTATAAAGCGATAAAAATTTATATAATAGTCGAAATATTTAAAAGTTTAAACTATAAATTAATATTTATTACGGGCTACGATTTAATTTATTTTTAGGAATCCCTTATTATATTATTTATATTAAAAAAATAAACTTCGAAAGTAAATTTTTTAGCGATTTTTAAAGTTTTTAGGCTTATTTATAAGGCTAAATAAACAATATAAATATCGTAATAGGCCGGCATAATTCTCTAAAAGTTTAAAAGCTATTTATAATAATCGTAAAACGCCTTAAATACCGCTTAGCTTATTTATTTTAAACCTTTAATTTAGATTTTTATTTTATATAATTATTTAACCTTATAGCTAAATACTATTAGCTTTAAGTTTAAATTAATAAGCCATTTCCGATCTGGATCTTTAAATTTATTCCTTTTAAAACCGCTAGCCTTTTTAAATAATAATAACGAAGGCCCTTTTATATTTTTATTTTTATTATAGTTTTTACGGTTAAGTTTTATAATATACTTCGGTTCGAAATCTAAGTTTAATCCTTATTCCGGAACGGTACTACTATACGATTCTTATTATAAAAGGCTTACCGGCTAAATAACGATCGAGGTTTCCGTTGTACTTATTAGCTTTATTAATAAAATCAGATATTTAATAAACCGGATTTACTTTTTTTATATTAATAAAGGGATTATACGAATAAAAGCCTAACTCGGTTCGTTTTATCGGTTAAAGTATTTAAATTATATATATTTTTTTAAATTTTAAACGCATATAAACTTTTTCCTATACGGTTTCTTATTAGGTATTTATTTTTAATAAAAAAAAAAAATATCTAAATTTTTTAATATAAAAAGCAATATGCTATTTATATTATTTATAGTAATAATAGTTATTACTATAATACTAATAAAATAATAGCATTATAAAACTTTTCCGCTTTTAAAAAATAGCTATTAAAAATATTTACTACCGTAAAGATAATCGTTATAATAATTTTCTAAAACGTTTATACTTTTAGCTTAACTACTATTTTTTTATTCTACCCTACCCTATTTATTCTATAACTGAACTATTTAAAGCGATTTGTTTTATTTTACGTTTTATAATAGGTTATTTTAAAGTTAATATAATAGCTTTATATTATATAATATAAAAGGCATAATTCTTTAATTCAGTATAATAGCGATTATATATTAATAAATATATCTTTATTTAAAACGTAAATATTATTTAGGGATAAAATAAATAATAAAATATAAGGATTAAATATATAGGTATTTAATATAGCTAATTTAAAAGAAATATAAAAAACATAAAGGTTTTTATAAAAAATAAATAATATATATTATTAAAGTGTTTTTATTTTTATTTAACAATATCCCTTTATATATATCGGCGGCAAATTAATATTTTAAATTTATATAAAAGCTTAATTAAATAATAAATATTATACGTATTAATTTAATATTATAACCTTATATTTTACGGGATATATTTAATAAAAAATATTACCTATAAGTTTTTAAAAATTAAGCGATTAAGGCTAATAAAAAATTAAACTACCGAAAAGCCGATAACAAAATTAGAATCCTTTTATATAATCTATAAATTAAAAGGCGTATAATTTATATAAAAATATAAAATTTATTCCATTCTAAACTATATATTTATATATTATTTATTTTCTTTAATAGCGTATTAATAAAATATATATAATAAATATTACCGATATAAAAATAACTAATTTACGCCTATTTTTTAAAATTTATAAAACCTGCTAATGCCGATAATAATAAATTTATAAAAGATATTTATATTAAATTTAAAGATATTTTTATTTATATCCGAAATGCCGGAAATAGCTATATATTTATTTAATCTAAACATAAATATAAATATAAATTATTAAAAATTAGCGTATATATAAATTATATAACCGGCTATATTTAATTTATTTTAATAAAGAAAAGAAAACTATTATATACCTAAAAATTAATAATAGTATATACTGCCTATTAAAAAAACTACTAAACGAGCGTATTTTTTTTATAACTTTATTAAGGATAAATCTTAAGGTAATATATCCCTATTAGACGTAAATCTAAACCTGGTTTAATTAAAATAGTAATATTTCTAAAAACGCGGAAAAAGCGATATTAACTCTACGGTAATTAAGCCCGAATTAAGGCTAAAACGTTATAATGTATTAAAAGAATATAACTATAACTTTTAATATTAACGGGTCGGGCTTATATTACGACACTTTTATTAAACGTTTTTTTAACCTACGCATTAAGCCTAATTACCGGCATTTAAAACTATAGCTAAATAAATAAACTGATTTAATAAATAATATAATATTTAAAAGGTATATATTTATACTAACAATAACCCGCAGCTAGGTTTATTTAGGCTTACTCCGTTTAAATCCATAATAGCGCAACTATTAACGCCTTTATAGCTAATACTAAAGCCAACATTAAAGCTAATACCAAAGCTAATACTAAAGCCGATACCGAAACTAATACCTACACCGCTAATATAACTAATAACCTAAGGGCTAACGCCTTTATAATTAACTAAATAGCCGATATTTCTTTAGCCGATACCTTTTTAACTAAAACCTCTTTAGCCGAAATCTTTTTAACTAACATTTTCTCAGCTAATACCCCGGGACTTAACGCCTTTATAATTAATAATATAGCCGAAATCTTCTTAGTTTAAATCTCTTTAGCCGAAATCTCCTTAGCTAATATTTTTTCAGCTAATACCCCGGGACCTAACGCCTTTATAATTAATAGCCCTAAAACTAATACTTATAAAGTTAATATTTTCGTTACTAGCATTCCTATAGCTAATACGCCTGGGGCTAAAGGCTTTATAGCTAATAACCTAACTAATATTTCCTTAACTAATAACCAAAACACTAATACCGAAAACTATACCGTTTTATTCGCTTTAAACTAACTTAAATAAAAAAGAAAACGGCGTAAAATATATAAAGACTTAAAAAGAAATCTAAAGCGCCAATTATTTATTATAAATCTAAAAAAAAAAAAAAAAAATATACTAAGATTATTAGCTTATTTTTAAACAGATCGATATCGGAATATTAAAAAAAAGCTAAATAAAATACATATAATTCAAAAATTTAAAAAAAAGATAATAAACGATTTTTATAATACGCTTTTTAAATATTTAAAATAAATTATTATAATGGGAAAATAAGGCAATATTCCCGAATAGGAAAGCGGTAAAATCGTTAGTAGTTTAAAAAAAGTATATTAATTGCTTCTATTTATTTATAAAATTTAAAAGCGGCTAATTAAGGTTCTCGATTTAAGGGTTCGAAACTATTAAAGGTTTTAATTAGTTTTATATTTTAACTGGTTCTATATTTTAACTAGTTTTATATTTTAATTAGTTTTATATTAATTTTAAATTATATATTAAGAGGCTTAAAAAAGATATTTAAGTTTTTTAAAACGCTTTAAAAACCCCGCTATTTATAATACCCCCTATATATTTGCAAAACCTCATAACATTATAACTAAATACCACTAAAAAGTTTCTTAAAACCCGATACTGTTCTGACTTATATAGCTATATATAGCTAGTATATGGCTTATATTATACCTAACTAGCATACATTTTAATGATCATCTATTAGATAATTAGCCTGTAAGCTGCGCAGATCTGTATATACCATTTTATAGGGGTAACTGTTAGATGGGCTTTAATACGTACGTATTTAAGGTTATAATAAAATACCGTGGTTTATGGTAATAATCTGTTATTATTATATTAAAAGGTAAAAGGTAGTGGTGGGGGTTTAGGTTACTACTATTAAGGTCCCGCAGGTTATATAACGTAGTTATATAATTATATTAAACCTAATTTAAACTGGTCCACTATGGATTAACTATAGTGGTTTAATAATAACTGATTTATATGTATAATTACGTATATTTAAAGTTATGTGTATAATTATATACGTAAAATCTACTCCTTTTATTAACTTATCGGAGTTATATTAACTCCGTGCCTATTTTAATAGCCTTAGCCCGAATATTTAATATTATCTCTTTTAAATTGCCTTATACGGATGATAGGTATAAATAAGGTTAATAAGGTAGCCTTTAACATTTTCGAAACCTGGGATTTTACTACATTATAAACTGTATTATAAAGTAAAATAAAACGTCATAAAGGATAAAGGGATTTTATTTTAACAAAACCTGGGACCTTATTACGACGTATTTTATATCATAAAGTGGCACTACATCGTAAAGGATACCTAAAAAGACTTTATTTTTAATAAAACCTAGGACCTTATTACGACGCAATTTATATTATAAAATAAAATAAAACATTACGAGGGATAAAGGGATTATATTTTAACGAAACCTAGGACCTTATTACGATATAATTTATATCGTAAAATAGCATTATATTACGATAGGATATAAGATTTTTTAGAAATAGCGAAACCGTATATAAAATACTACCGGGTTTTTTTTATTTTTTTATCTTAAATATTGGCTTATATTTACCATAATATATATTAAACGAATAAAAACGTAAATAGCAGGTTTTATTAATAAAATAGATATATATTTAAATAAGGTTTATATTTAAATAATAGAAATAATGCCGACTTTATTAGTTAATAATTTATAAAAAAACGAATATAATTACCGGTACTTTACTACCTTAACCTTATTAAAAAAGCATACCTACCTTATAGAAAATATAATTTCGGGGTTTTTATAACTATACCGACATTTTACCTATTAAGTATACTATTTTTAATAAATATGTATTTTTATAGTTCCCTATTTATATATGGATTGCTTTTTCTGCTTACTATTATGGCATAAATGTTAGGTCTGATAGTTTAGGATAGCGTTAGCTTTAACCCCGAATAAGTCGGATATAAATATTCTTAACCCTTTTTTTTTATTTAATTAATATTATATTACTAAATCCCGAAATAAACGTTATTTATAATAATATTACCCGCTTTTAAAAAACCTTTTATAGCGATTTATATTTATTTTTAAACATTAAATAAAACGTATTACTTATAGAGATTTAAAATATACTTAAAGATAAAATTATCTTTTAGAGTTTCGAAGGATTAAAATAAAGAAATAAAAAGCGGCTCTTTTTAGGTACTACTTATTACATTTTAAGCAATCTTATATAGCGAAGGGATTACGATACTTTTTTAAAGGATAAAGAACTTTAGACCTTAGGTTATTTTTAATGGTATAAATGAGTGTATATTTATGTCTACTTTATATAAGTGGTATTTATGTTTACCTTATATAAGTGGTATTTATGTCCGCTTTATATAAGTAATATTTATGGCCGCCTTATATAAGTGGTATTTATATCCGCCTTATATAAGTGGTATTTATAGCTGTTTTATATAAGTAGTATTTATGTCCGCTTTATATAATACTATATTAGGCATTAATTTATTATGGCTCGGCTTATTGCCGTATTTATTTTAAAATTAATATAGGTAGGTTAAAAGGTTCTTAATATTTAGTATTTATTATTAATAAATAGTATTATAATATAGACAGTAATAGTAAATATAGGAAAGGTATATTGTAATGATTTAGTATTATATAACGTTATCTGTTTAGGTATAGATTTTAACCGGTAAAATGTAGTAAATTTATATTTAAATTTAGGTTATATTAGTTAAGCTTAATAAACGTTTATATAGTATTAAAGTATTTTTTTCTTTTTTTTATAGTTTTATAGGTAAAGAAATATATGTTTAGTTTATTAAATATATATTAAGTAACCTGGTAATTATATATAGGCTTTTACTAATACTTAATTAAGCCTAATAAATGCTTATATAGTATTAGAGTATATTCTTTTCCTTTCTTTATAGTTTTATAGGTAGAAAAATATGCTATTAGTTTGCTAAATATATATTAAGCAGCCGGGTAGCTATATATGGGCTTTTATTAATGCTTAATATATAATATAGCTCCTTATATTATTTATTTTAGGTGCTAATTCTATACCTTAATAATTTAAATTAACTTTAATACTATTACTTTTAGTATTTATAGTTTTTATATTATTTAATTACCTTTAAATCTTAATACCTTTAGGTCTTAATAACTATTTTTAGCACTTAATAACTTACCTAATTAAGCCTAAATCTTAATAACTTAATTTAACTTTAATACCACTACTTTTTATCTTTATAATACTTTATATTTAAATCTTACCAACTACTTTTAACACTTAATAACTGCCTTTAGATCTTAATACGTTTAGATCTTAATAACTACTTTCAGCATTCCATAACTACCCCTAAGTTTTAACAACTACCCAGATCTCGATAATTATCTTTAAATCTTAATAACTATTTTTACCACTCGATAACTACCCAGATCTTAACAACTATTTTTAGCATTCGATAACTACCCAGATCTTAATAACTACCTTTGAGTTTCGATAACTACCTCTATTTCAATAACTACCCCTAAGTTTCGACAACTACCCAAATCTCGACAACTACTTTTACCACTTAACAACTACCTAAATCTTAACAACTACTTTTAGCATTTGACAACTACCCAGATCTTAACAACTACCTTTAAGTCTTAATAACTACCTCTAAATCTCAACAACTACCTTTAAGCCTTAATAGCTACCCCTAAACCCTAACAATTACCCTAAACCTTAATAACCACCCTAAACCTCGATAACTACCTTTAGCACTTAATAACTAACCTATTTAAATCTAAATTTTAGCAATTTAACTTAACTTTAATACTACTACTTTTAGTTTTTATAAACTTAATAACTGATTTCGGATCCTAAAAACTGCCTTTAAACCTTTATAATAAGCTATCCCTATATATAAAATTCGTATATACTAATTAGTTTTAATTATATACCTTATAATAGTTCTATAAACCGCCCTTAAATATAATAGCTAAAAAGGTTTCAACAACTAATTCGAAATCGACATAAAGCCTAAAGTCTTTATAGTTAATAAGCATAATATTAAAGTAATAATAGGAGGTATTCTATTAAATATAAATATATTAGGCGATATAATCTACCTTTTTAACGTTAAATAATTACCGCTATTTTATTAAAATCCTATTTATATATTATCGCTTAAAACGGCTAAAAAATATATAAAAAATAAAATTATAAAAGCAATTATTAAAAATAATAAATATATAGGATATATTAAAGCCGATTATATTTTTAATAATATAAAATTTATAAATTAATATTATTAAAAAAAAACCCCAATACTAAACGCCTTTATTAGTATTTTTTTATCTTTTAATTATAGCCTTAATATAATATTATTTAACGCTTTATTTAATTATATAAAAATAGGAAAAAACCTCGTTTATTATTACTAAAAAAATTAAATACTATATTTTATTATATTAAATTTTATAAAAGGGTTTTAATTAATTATTATCGAACCTTTAATAATTTTATTTATAAAAAAAGTCCTAAAAAATAACCTAAATTAAATGGAATAGGCGTTTAATAACTTTATAAATACTAATAGGTTAATAGCCCTAAACTATTTACGACGTAATCGAAAAGCGCAAAAAAATATATAAAATAAATGGTTTTTAGAATTTTTAAAAAATATCTTTAATTTAATATAAATAGGAAATCCCAAAAATAGCTAAATAATAAAAAAGCTTTTCTAAATTTACTTTAAATAAAACCGAAATGGTTTTTGTTTTTATTTAATTAAAAATCGGAATAATATTTTTAAACATTCCAATATTATTAGCTATAATTTACCCTTTTAGAAAAAAGTTTTAAAAAACCTTAAAAAAACTGCCGGCTATTTCGGTATTATACTAAAAAAATTTAATATATAATATACTATCTCTTATTTATAAAATAAAAACTACCGAATATTTTTCCCATTTTATTATTTAATACGACTATTAATAAAAGCCGAATAGTTCGATATAAATAACTTATTATTATTATATTATACCTTTTTAAAATAAATAAAGGACAATTATAATAAATATATTAAAAAAAAATACCCCAAATTTTAACTTAATATATTTAATATAATCTATATTATAATATTTATATTCTATTATTAAATTTAACAAATAAAACTATTGGCATTTTTTCTTAATAAAATCCCTTATTATATTTTAAACAATTACGGCTTTCCCCTAATTCTTTAACAATTAAATCCGTTTTATATATCCCTTATTAAAAGGCTGGATTACGGGATCGTTATATTTTCCGGCTTTAAATAATATTCCGGCTAAAATTTTAAACCTAATAAAATCGATTCGTAAGCTACGTTTAATTTTATAAACTATCGGAAGTTTTTAATTTAAATAATAATATTAAATATAGCTATTATTAATAGGGTAATAAAAAAGTACTATTCGGATAACTATAAAAGGATATATTTCGCTTTATTATTTTTATTATAAAACTATTTACTATATAGCTTTTATAAAAGACTAAATAAGTAAATTTAACCTAAACTTCTATAAAATAGGAATATATCGTACGATTAATTGTATATATATTATTTTTAAGCCTTTTTTAATTATAATCTATTTCCTATTAATTATTTATTATAAAACGGGAAAAATATACCGCTTAATTTTAAATATAATAAATACGACTTTAATATATTATATTTAAATATAAGAACCTTTATTGCCTATTTATAAAACTAATATAATAATTACTACGAAAAATATTTAAAAGCTGGATATACCCGTTATTTTAAGCTTTTAATTTTTCATAATTAATATCGGAAATAAGAATATTTTAACGATAGCTATAAAAAAAATAGGTTATTAAATTATTTATATAAATGCGAATATTATAACGATAGGTTCTTAAATCCGGCTAAACGTTAACGTTATATAGGTACGGTTTATTTCTAATAAAAGCGATATTTTTATAATTTTTATAATTATATATTTTACCGGAAATTTAATATTTATAGCTATTAAAAATATAACTATATAAAAATATATACCGATATTATATATAATAAAGCATTTATAACCTAAATAAAGCTAAAAATATATATTAAAAAACGCTATTTATATTTTTTAATAACATTTATAAAAATTTATAAAAATACGAAACTATCGGATCGGCTATTTTATTATAAACGTTACGGAACTATAGTATTTAAAAAAAAAAACCTAATTAGTTATTAAAAATTACCCGACTATAAAAATATAAATAAAGACGAAATTATTAATATAATAAAGTTTTTTAATAAGCTTAACGCTAATACCTTTTTTAACGCTATAATCCGATACGTTATAAATTTTAAATATATATCCGTTAAGTAATTCGCTATATTTTTTAAATAGTTTATAAATAGATACTATTAATTAATTAAATTATCGATAAAAAATATCCGAAATAAATTATATATAATTATAAAAAGTTACCGGTATTAATATTTATAATCCCGGGGGCTATAATTTAATAAATTTTAAAATATTATAAATTTAAATAATTTTAAATATAATTATAAATTTTAAAGCCCGTATTATATTTATATTAACTTATTAATAACCGTACTTTATTATTAAAAATAAACGCATAAAGTTAAAAAGTTAAGGCTAATATATTTTACATTTAACGAAAACTTCGAAATCCCGTTATATTATACCCCGAAACCTTTTATATAGGACAGATTTTAAATCTATACTATAAATTTAGCGCGTTAAAATACCTTAAAGCTCGACCAATTTTCGGGAATTAAATAGCGGGAAAATTAAGCAAAAAATATTAAAATAGCCGCCTAATTAAAAAACGAGCTAAAGGATATAAAGATAGATATTAAAATAGCTATATATACGGAAAACGCCTTAATAAATAAATATCCGTTATATAATAAAAAAACCGATAATATTAATAAATATTTAAAACGCTATATTAAATATAATTTATATTTTAAATAATATTTTAATAATACGGCTTTATTTTTTTATTAATTTCGGTACTATTTTTATTACTAAATTTATAAATATTTTTTCTTTTATATTAACTATAATTAAAAATATAATACCCTTTTTAACTATTATTATTTTTAATACCCTAACTATCCTATAATATTCCTCCGATAAAATAACCTAAATAAGTATTAATATAAATAGTATTTTATATATAAATATTGGTTTAAAAAAGGCAAGGCGTATTTATATATATAATACGGTTAAGAAAATTACCTAAAATGGTTTATTAGCTAAAATATTTTTAACCGATATCAGGTTTTATATTATATTTAAGAATTAAAGCGAAAATAAAAGAAAAAAATAGAGTTTCGGATAAAATTATTTAATAGGTTATTTAATCCGTTCCCTATATATTTTAAAAATCAGTACTTTATATTATAAAGGCTAAAAAATAGTAATAAACCTAAAAATTTACCGAACCGGCCGGAAAAGCTATTTTATAAATAATAAAAATCGAATAAAAATATTCCCAAATTAATTAATTAAAATAAAAAGCTATTACCGGAAAAGCCTTATAAACCTTTTATAGTTTTAATTTCTATTTAAGCTATTTTTATTTTAGTTATTTTTATTTCGGCTATTACTTTTAGTACTTTTTTTTATTACCCCCTTATTACCGCTTTTTATTTTTAACCCTTTTTATTAATTTAAATAACCCCTTTTTTTTAAAACGTATAATGTTTATAATAAAATATAAACGTAACTATCCGAATAAATACGAATTTATTTATATTTCCGGATAGTATAGATAATATATTATTAAGGCGTTTATAAAAAGTTTTTAGATATAATATCCTAGTTTAAATAACGAATTAAATTTTATTATAAATAGGATTATAAAAATTATTAATTTTATAACTTATAATATATAAAGCTTTATAATATTTTTATTAAATAAAAAATCCGGTAAGCTAAACCTAAATAGCCTTTTTAATAGGTATATATAGTTTCGGCTTAAATATTTAACAGCACTTATATAGGAATAAAAATAGTTATATAAAAAATAATTTATTATTAATCTTATCGATAATAACTAACTATATTATTTAAACCTATTTACCGATATAAAAGGCTATATTATAGTCTAGGTTTAATGCAATATTAAAAAATAATATAACGGAATTTATACCGTACTTTTATTAAATAGACTTTATTTACGGTATAAAAAAGTAAATAATCTAAAGAAAATATATAATTTAAAATAGCTATATAATAAATATAAAAAAAAAAAGATTAAATATAAACCTTAAATTTTAAAATCTCGCTTTTATATATAAAATCGCCCTATTTATTAATATTATTAATATAACTAATTATTAAATATATTTTTTATTAATTAAATAGATTTTTTTATATTTTAAAAGTATTATAAATTTATATATATATATAAATAGCTTTAAAAATTAACTATAATTAAATTAAATTAGGAAATAAATATATATATAATATACTTTTAAAATTTAAATAATATAGTACGTATTATTTTAACCTTATAGCTTTATTAGCTAATAATTATAATAGCGAAGTTTATTATAATAATTGCGAAAACTTTATATTAATTAGTTAGGTCCGAAATGTATACTACTATATATTAAAAATAAAATTTAAATAAATAAATAAATCGGTAAATATTTATATTATATATAGTAATTTATATAGATATATTTTTTATATAAAGTAAATATTGCTAATTAAAACGAAATATACTTATAATAACTAATATTATATATTATAAAACTATTATTAAATTTACGTATAAAATTAATAATATATAATAAAATTTATTCCTTTTTATTAATAATATAAATAACGTTATTTATTAATAAGCCTTTAAATATACAATTAACCTATAATAAATTCCTATTATTATTATTATTAATAATAATGGTTTTTAGCGCTTTTTTATTAGTAGCTAATAAATAGCTGCATTATGCTGCGGCTATCGATTAGCTAAGCGGGTTTACAACGTTAGTAGGTTAGGCTATAACGTTAGTAGGTTAGGCTATAACGTCGGTAAATTAGGCTATAATGTCGATAGGTTAGGCTATAAGCGGGCGGAAAGGGTTAATTATATAAGCCGGGTTATACGTTTAATTAGGAAATTAGGACGTATTTTTAACGTTATTATAGTTAAATATAATAGGAATATTTTATTAAAGGGATATTTTATTTATAGCTATATAATAGGTAAATATTAAAAGCGGTAAGAAAATAAAAAATTTATTATTAAGGCTTTATAGTGCTGCTTTAAAAATAACGTAACGGTAAAAACTTTTATTAAAAATAAATAAATTATAAGGTATATATAAAGCGATATTAATAAAAAAATAAAAATTATTAATTATAATGGCTATAGTAAAATTAATAAATATATAATAAGCGGCGGAATATTAGCTTTAATTTATTCGGAAAATTATATTAGGCTTTTATAAAAAAATATATAAATATTTATTATACCGTAACGGTATAGTTATTAAAATAAAAAGGTATAAATATAATAGGTCGTTTAATAAAGTAATTATTTATACGGCGGTATATTAATTTAATAAAATAATATTTATATTATACGATAATATAATAGTATAGGGAAAGGTTTACTATAATTTTATAATAGATATACGGGTTAAAAAAGGTAAAAGCAATAAAATAAAAGTAATAAAATAAAGGTAATAAAATAAGGGTAATAAAATAAAAGCGGGTTTAAAAGCGGTTTATTAAAAGGAATATAATAGGTTGCTTTAATATTTATAAACCGAATAGGTAGGGTTTATAAATATTAAAAAGCTAGAAATTATAGCGTTTTTATTTCGGTAAATAGGGGCGGAAAATATTAAATTAAAAAAATCGCCTTATATAAAATTCTTTTTTTAGCTTATTATTATTAGTTAAAATTAAAAAAAGATAGCCTTTTTTAATTATTTAAATAAAAAATACAATATATATATATAATAATTATAGTAATAAATAAATATATATATATATAGGCTTTAATTTAAGTTATAGTAGATATGGTTTTTTAATAGTATATAATTATATATAAAAAGATTAATTTAATTTAATGGTTTAAAGTTACCCCGTTTAAAATTTAAAAAAAATAATATAATATTTAATATTATATATAACTATATATATAACCTTTATATATTATAGATTATATATATAAAATATACCTTTTATTATTTTTATAAAATTTTAATTTATTTTTAAATAATAACTTTTAATTTACCTTTTCTTTTACTTTAATATTTATAATAAAATTATTAAAGCTACGTTAAATAGCTTTTAATATAATTATTATAAGGAGAAGTAATATATAGGTGGCCGAAAAACGCTATTACATTTAATAGCTATAAATTATACTACTAGGTTATATATATAGTACAGCTATATATATATAACTTTACGATATATATATATTATTTAGCTAATTAGATATATATTTAATGAAATATTTTTATCTATTTTAATTTACTTTATAGATAGGTAATATATTAAAGGTATAATATTTTAAAATTACGGGAAGCTATTTAAATAGAACGAATAAATATTGATATTTTTTTAGGCAAATAAATATTTAAAAAAATAGTTTAATAATACCTTAAACCCTTTAGTTTTATAAAAGGAATATTTTACGCTATAGGTATATTAAATATTTTATACCTAACGCCTTTATTATATTAAAATGTTTTAGTTTATTTTACTATATTTTTACGGAAGCTTAATTTTAGTTTCTTTAAATAAATATATACCTATAAAAGGCTAAAATAACTTATCGATACTTTAAACCTTTAAGTTTTATATAAGGGATATTTTAGTCTATAAATATAAGGTATAATATTAAGTAGAATATTAAAATAGCTATATATTACTTCTAAAGCTTTTTTAAAAACTACTATTTATCCTTAATATATTATTTAAACTAATATAAGCGATATATTAACATATCGACATATTAACGCATTAACGCACGCCCTTTATACGCAATCTTATTTATTTTACCCGTTTTTTCGATTTAAATAAAAGCACTTTCGGCCGTTCCTATCAGAATTTTAACCGTTCCTATTAATATTAACCTTCCCTTACCAAAAACTTTATTTATTTAGCAATTTATAAGTAAATAGCGATTATAATTCCGTTTAATTAAAATACTTTTAAGGTAATCGAAATTTCCGAAACCGGAAAAATTAAATGTTTTAATATTAAAACTATTAAAGAATTTTTTAAAATATAACCGAAACCGGCCGATATAATATAATATATATTTACCGCTATTAATAAAATAACGAATAATATAAAATCGTTCGAAATATAGTTTTTATATTTTATAAATATAATTATTATAAATAACTTTTAAAACGGTAATAAGTATATTTTTTTATAAAAATAAAAAAAAACGTATTAAAATTTAATAGTTATTATAAATTATAATAAAATATTACGGAATAAAAAAAAAAAAGCTGCCGATTTTTTTCGGTATATAAATATAAAAAGTCCCAGATTTAATTATTTATTAATTACTGTTTTAAAGGCCTTTTTTAAAACCTTATAAAGCTAGGTAAATATATACGGCTTTAATTACCTAATAATATATTCTTTTACTAATTTTAAGGCATATTATAAAATTAGGTATAAAATAAATAGCGGCGTTTAATATATTACCGAAATTTAAATAGTCGATTTTAAAAAACTAAATAAGGTAATTTATTACGTTTTAACGGATAAGGAAATCGCTTCGGTTAAGATTAAGATCGGCCCATACGGGTTTTTAATAATATTAAGTTTAAGCTTTACCGCTACTGTTATTATTATTATTAACCCGGTTTTCGATTTAGCAATATTTTGCTTTAAATAAAATAAATCCGGTTTCGATTAGCCTATTAAATATAATAAATATAATCCGATATTTATTAATAAATTTAATAAAAAATTTCCTATTAAGCCGGTTATTAAAAACTTTATAATTAACTATATAAATTTTATATATATTATATGCTATTTATATTTTATAAACGTACTATCTGCTTTTAGGAAAAGCCTTAATGCGCTAATAATAGATTATAAATAGGATTAATTTGATTTTTTAATCTTTTTAATTAATAAAATACCCGATTTTCTTTATTTTAAATACTATTAAATTGTATTTATATACGGATTAAGGGTAGACATATTTAAAAATAAGATTAAATATAATATTTTTTTATAAAATATATCGGATAGGTTATCGAAATTTAAATTAACTATTAAAAAGGAGGCAGCGATAAAGGATTGTTTTAACGCTTTTAAAAAATCGTTTAGGTTTAGCTGGTATTAGTTAGATATAATAATAACGTTTAAAAACCGGAAACGAAAATTTATAGTTACGGCCGTTTTATTTAAAAGTGGTAAAAAGACTAGTAATTAAAACAGTACCGTTTATATACTCTATAGATTAATATATTAATAGGTAGTAAATAATAAAGTTAAATGTGCCTATTTTAATAATTAATAGCGATATAAAAGAATTAGGTATAACGAAAGATAATAAATAATTAATAATTACTATAATTTATACTTTTCTTTAAAATATATATTTAATTTCGATTTAAGAAGTATATATATTCGTTATTTAGTAAGGCATATATTGTAAATTAATCGTTAATAACGACCTTTTTATTTTAGTAAAAATAATAACCTCCCTATTTTTATTAGATCTTTAGTTAAGTTAAACCGATAATATATTAAGCATATTTCCCTAAAATTTCTATAATAAATTTGCCGAAAATAGCGGCTGTTTCCCGGAGAAATTAACGTTAGGCTTTATAGCTTTTTACTTAATATAAAATATCTTTATATACCTTATTTAAAGGCTTTCGGTTATATTATAAATAACTAATTTAATAGTTGCGTTTTATTTTATAAAAAAAAACGATATATTTATTAGTAATAAAAGATAATATAACCTTAAAGCGTTTAAGTTAGTTAAAAAAAAGGCAATACTTTTATAGCTTTTTAACCGATATTAATTTGTTTATAGTATTGGATTACGCTGTTTTTTTATTAGTTAGGCGATTAAAGAGTTGCTGGGGATTAAGGTTATCGGATTCTTTTTTTGCAGAATTAGGGGATTCCTTTTTTATAGGATTAGGGGAAGTTTATAATTATATTAAATTGTAGCTATTTTTATTATTAATAGGTTTATAGGTATATTTATTACTTAAAAGTATTATATAGTTATTATCGATTTTTTTTTTAATATATCGATGGGTTTTTTTATATTTATATAATTTATCTTTTATAAATCTATTATTCGGTAGTAACGGTTCTAAGATAAAAGTTCTATTGCCTTTTTATTATCGATTAATACTATTACTCGGCCTTAAATAGAAAAAGAAGACCGTACGGATATTAGGTATGATTTCGCCTACTAATAATGCCTCCTATATAGCCTAAATAGCCGTATTTTCGTACTTAAACTGCCTAATTATCTATTATCCGAACTGTTAATATTTAAAATAGGTATATTTTATAAAGATGGTTTTATTATCTTTTTTTAATTTATTTTATTAAATATTAGTAGGTTTAAAATTAAAAGCGTATTCCGGAATATAATTAGGATTTTATTTATTCGTAATTATTTATAACGAAATTTTTTCGGTTTATTATTTTTTAAACGTGCGCGATAGGTATTTATAAGTAATATAATAACTTTTTACTTTATAATCCCTTTTAATTTTTTTTTAACTTTTTTTTTATAGAAAAACTAAATACCTAATTTATATAAGTAATAATTAAATTTAAGACTTTTTATTTTTTTTTTTAATATATTAAATCCGTACGCCTGGTTTTATAATTTAATACCGTTTAGATTTTTTAAAGTGAAGATTTTTTTCGGATAAGTACCTATCGATAGCGGTACTATTTCGGTATTTTATTATAGCGGGTTATTACGTATAGATATAAGCATTTTATAATAGGGTATATAGCTATATATTTAAATAATACGGCGGAATTTTAAAAATATAAATAGAATTTAAGTTTATTTATAAAAAATAATAAAATTATATTAATAAATAAATTATTTTATATATAAATAAAATCGGCTTTATCGGAATAGTTTAAAATAAAAATAAAATTAATATATTAACTTTAATATATCTATTATAATATTCTTTAGTTTTATTTTTCCTTTTAACGTTTATTATTTTAACTAAAATACTAATTAATAACCTAGCTAATAATATTTAAGCTAGCGTTTTTTAATACCGGTAGGGTTTATATTTATATATAAACCTAAATAAGGTATCCGATAAATGTTTAAATACGATTTATTTATTAAAATAGCTAATTTTATAGCTATAAGCCGGTTAATAAATATATAAAATAAAATTATATAAACTAACGTTTAATACGAATATATTATAAAAAAATAGTTTTAAAATTTTTTAGGTATAATTAGTTTAATATAAAAAGTACGTTATATTTTCCTTACTTAACTATTAATAGTTAATTTATTAAATAAATTAAGGTATTTATCGATTTACGGAATGGTTATTTATAGGCTATAATATTACGGAATTTATAATATATTAATATAATTGTTTTAAAATACGGGCCTATTTTTTTTTATTAATAAATTAAGTTCTTATTTAATCCGGCAATTTTTCCTATTAATATATTTATATATCTTATAATACTATATATTACTTTAAATTTAATTAAGGTAACTTCAGCTATAATAAATTATTAAAATATAAATTAATAATTAAAAATATATATTATATATTTTATTATAGGGACGCTTTATATGAAATTTTTAAGTTTAATATTTAAGCTTATTTTAAACCTTTTTATAAATATTAGTTTAATAAAATGCAATATTTTATAATAAAGTTAAAAAAAGCGAGCTATAATAATATTAAGCTGTTTTAGAAAAAAGTTTACGCGTTTTAGTTCTTATTTATATTCGATAATAATATATATTAAGGTTTCGTTAAATACGTAAACGGTATTTTTTATTAAATTTATAGCTGTTATAATTAAAAACGATAATTAGATCGGTATATTTTAATTACTTTATTTGGATATATTTAATTTTTTTCCGGGACCCGATTTAAGTTAAACGTATTTATCCGAAATATACCTTTATAAAAAAAATGCCTAAATATCCTATATTAAAAATATATAATCTTTAATTACTTTTAGCCTAATATTTAAAAATATTTAAAATAGCTAGTCCGGCGTTATTTTACCTTTTATAATATTTTATAAATACTTTATAATTATATATATTTAATTATTTATATATAGTAATAAATATATTTTTATTAGCGGCTTATAGTACTTTTTAAGGTAAAAAATTGCTACCGTTAAGTTATTTTTTTTTTTTTAAATATAGTTTAGTTCGGGAACGGTTTATATAAAGTAAATATTTAGGTATAAGCGGGCGTTATTAAGGTAAAGATTCGGTACGCCGAATATTATAATAAAGGCAATAATACTAATATATTATTAAAAAAAGGCGGGCTATTAGGAAAAGGTATACTATTAGGAAAAGCTGTAGTATTATCTAGCTTATTTCCCTATTTAGGGTTCTTTAAATACAGAGCTAGGTAGATAGGTTAAGGGTAGGGTATATATAGCCGGTACAATAAGGGAAGGTTTAAAAGCAGACATTCGTTTTTTTTCCTTTCGTTTTTTTTTCTTTTGTTCTTTTTTTTTTTATTGTTTTCTTTTTTATTGTTTTCTTTTTTATTGTTTTTTTTATCGTAGCCGTTTTGCTATTTTATGTATATTTTTTAGGTCTATCCGTATAAGCTACGGGTTTTAAGAAGTGCTTATTTTTAATAGTGGTTTAGAAGCGGATACTATCGGTAAGGTATTCGATGGTTATTAGTAAATAATATTAATAAATATTGCCGTTGGGAATTTTTAAGGGTATATATAAATAGAAAAAGCAGACGGGATCTTTTTATAAAGGTTAAGGTAACCGATAATTATATTTTATTATTTATATATTTTATTATTTATAAAAATACGAAAGTATACCGGCGAAATTAATCGCTTAAAATAACTTTAATTATATATATTGAAATATAATAATATATAAATAGCGTAGGAATATAAGTTATATGTTAAATTAGATAGCTTACTGTTATTAATAGTTTAAAAACTACGGTACGATTTATATATAGAATATAAATATAAAAAGCGGCATATATAGTAAACTATACTTTATTAATACCTAGGCGTAATTATATCCCTATATTATAAAAATTAATAAATTACCTATAGATAACGTTTTAAACTGTTAATAAATAGGTAATTTAGGGAGCCGATTTATTATAGCCTATAATTTAAGCCATCTTAAATAATATATATTAATAATAAAAGGTAATAAAAGGTACTATAAAAGAAGCTATAGGATATATTATTTAAAGTATATATTAAATATAGTATTAAGTTAGCTACCTTTAATTTTTTACTATTTTTATAAGCTAGGTTAATATAAAAAAGCCTGCTTAATATATAAAAATACGTTATATAGGATAACATATAAAGAAAGGGGGATTAAGGTAATTCCTATAAAATACCGGTAGAGAAATATATAAATTAACCGAACCGCCCCTTAACAATACCGGATATTCCCCCGGATTACTGTTGTAAATATATATAATTCGTTAAGGTCCTTTTTTTATTTTAATAGTTTTACGCCTCTTCCTAACTATAATAAGTAAGAGGCAGTATATAAACTTAAGAAACCTGCTTTGACTTTAACAGCTTAAAATAACTAATATTGGGAGAACCCTAGCAAGCCATAGTACTATTTAATAAGCGGGTCGGATTCTATATAAAGGGGCCCTTTTTTATTACCTGACCATATTAACGCTGACCGCGTTCGATTTACTATGTACTATTTAAGCTATATGTCTGCAGCTTATTTCCAAATCTAAATGGCTTATTATATATTATAAGCGTTACGGCTATTATAGGTAACGACTTATTCGCCGTTATTTTATAAATACTATTTTCCCTTTAAAATAACGCCGAAAGAAAGTTATTATATAATTGCTACCTGCTTATGTTACGTTATCTTTTTTAATAATCTAGCTGATAATATACGATTTATAAATTTTAAAAGGTAATACGAAATTAAGGGGAGAAGGGATTAAATAATAATTACCTAAATTAATGAAGATAATATATAATTATATTGCAGCAGATTATCTTATAATAATATACTGCGCCTTTCCTAGCTTAGCCACCTGGGTAAGATGCAGCGGTTATTATAAGATAATTTATATTATGGTGGCATTTATTTACGATCGCTGCCTAAAGTCCTAACTATTAGCGCGGAGCTAATATAATTCCGATAGATTAATAAAAGGAGTAATTTTACGTATGCAATTATATATATAACTTTAAATATATACACTTAATTAATTAATAAATATTCGTATTATATACGTAATTATATATATAATTCAGTTACCCGTAATTCAGTTACCTAGATTAATTTATATACGCAGATCTATGCATTTAATAGGCTAGTTATTTAGCGGTTTTAATAGCTTTATTCTAATTCGTAATACTTATATTAAAGAATAATAGTATAATCATTATCTTTTAATAAAGCCTCTATAGTTTAGCGGTATAATTAGGACTAGTAGGTCTTAAATAAGGGTTCGATTCCCTTTTAAGGCATTATTAAACATAAAAACTTAATAATTATTAGGTATTTATACTTAATGTTTTATTTTTTAAACAATTGCTATTTAAATAATATACGAAATACTTCTTAAATTACCCTACCTTTAATATAAAATATATTATATTTATTACCGATATATATTTTTATATATGATTTATATATATTTTTAATATATTTACATATTATAACGCTTTTTATAATATCCTTTTACCTATATTTTCAATTATATGTAACTTTAATTACAGCTGCTTAATTTTTACCTCATTTTTTAGCCTCCTTTTGCGAAATAAACATAAATACGCTATTTTTTTTAATCGTCTCTAAATTAATTATCTTAACTGTTTAATTATTATCTATACCTCCTATAAGGTTAATTATATAACCTTTTACAGTACTTCCTATAGTACCTTTTACGGTACTTCCGTAAATATGTTATCCTTTCCCTTATTTAATACCTTATTAATATTAGGAAAACGGTACTAATTAGCGGCAATTAATTCCTATTACTTCTTTAATAGCTAATTAATAGCATTTTAAATTAATCCCGTTCCTAAACCTTTATAGCTATTACTGTAAGGTTTACTATAGCTACGGCCTTTATTACGCTATAACCTACACTATAAATCTTATAATGCCTTACGGGCTTATTTCGGCGGTAATTAGATCGGTAACTGGCTCGGAGGATAGTTAAATAGCTATAGTTATATACTACCTCCTAAAAGGCAATAGGATTACCTCCTTTAAGGCTTCCTTTAACAGGATCTGGAATCGGCATTATAGATTAATAGAGGTGGTTAAAAAAGTAGTAAAAAACGTGGATAGAGAGGTAGTTAAAAAAGTTGAAAAAACGTAGATAGAGAAATAGATAGAAAGGTAATTAAAAAGGTAAATAGATATAGTAAAATACCTAATTAGGTAGGTAGTAAGGGTTTTAAGAAGTATTTTATATATTATTTAAATAGGGCTACTATTTAAATAGCAATTATTTTTTTATTAATATATAATCGGCCGTAACTTATTAATTAATAAATAGTAATTATTATATAAAATATTTAAAGCTAATTCCTATATAATTTATATATAAAATAACCCTAATAATATTAAATTTAAATGCTTTATAACTTATTTACTAGTTAACTCGTAAATACGTATTATTTTAAGTAATCCAACTACTTATATGCTTTTAAGCACTTAAATCCAGCCACTTATTAGCTATTATTAGCTATTAGGCCTTAAAACGTTCAAAACCGAGGTTTTTTTAACTCGTATACGTTTTTACCGCCTTCCGAAACGGGAATATTACCGCGTTATAACTACTAAATTTAAAAATTTATAAAGGCACTTATAATTACCTTACTATTATTTTTATAACCTATAATCTAAATTACCTTTCCCTATATCTTATAAATCTAATAAATTTTTACTTTTTATCGTTAATTAATTAACCGAATTATTATTAATAATTAAGCATTTATTTTATTTAATTCTTTTAATTTATTATTAAAGTTTTAAAAGTCGGAAATCCTACTAATTACTATAAAAAAACCTCAATTTAGTTATATTTATTTATTAACAGTTATATTATTACCATCCCATACTATCCTTTTTTAATAATACCTACTATATTCTCTTTTAATTAACTATTAATAATTTAATTAGGAAGCTATTTTCTAATTTAGCAACTATTTTAATTTACTTAAACTAATCGCCTTAATACACTATTAATTAAAAAAGCTAACCTTAAATTTATACGGTTTCTTATATTATTTACTATATAAATCGAAATATCTAAAATATATAAACTATATTTCTCTATTAAATATTACTAACTTTATTATAAATAAACTAACTAATTTGCAATACCTTTCGTTACTTTAATATACCTAAAAACCAAATCCCTATTAACTTACTTTATATAATTGCCCTACCATTATTTACCGAATAGAAAACTATAGCTCGGATTATATTCGGAAAACTAAAAGTTAAAGCTATTTAAAATAAGGTAAAATTGGAATTTTTAAAGCTATATTTATAAATTAATAATGTTAATATATATTTTACTATAATAAATAATAAATCGGCTATAAATTAGGGAATTTCGGCCGATATTAATACTATTTTAAAGCTTAACCGGATTATTATTTATTATAAAGTATATAATATTTAGGTTACAATAGAATAAATTAAAGGCAATCGTCCTATTTTTTATATTTTTTTAGAAAATAAAAAAGCTATTAAAAATGCGCGAGCTGGCAATATATATAATAATATTGCCGTAAACTTTATAGAAATTATAAAAGCTATCCGATTTAATATAAGCTTTAAATACGAAATAATCTATTATTATATTACAAAATAATTAACTAAAAGCGCTATATTAGCTTAATTATTTATAAATGCCGTTTATAACGGGGCTTTTAATAATACGACATTTCGAAAATACATTATTTAATAGGCTATAGTTATACTAAAGGCTATTTTTCGTAATAATTACAAATATTAAAAAGCTTAAAATAATTAATAAATATACTATATTTTACGGAAAATGGATTAGGTAGTTCAGATAAACGGAATTAAACCTTTATATATAATTATAGCAATTCTTTTAAACTAGTACTAGATTCCATTAAAGACATCTGAGACACCCCGATACCTAAATGGGAAATCGCCGACTCCGAGAGTTGGGATCCGGCCGAACAATTGCCACAAGGGTTGAGACGTCAATGCATGCGGCCTGGGTGACATTAACCTCGTGCTCCTGTCTTGCTGTCACACCATCTACCAGAATCACCGCCGGCTGGCAATCACTAACGATCATTGCCAGTCGCTCGAGTTTGTTGCTTACGTCCAGAGGGACAAAAGCAGCTCCGACTTTCCACACAGCCAACATGCTGCAGACCCAGTCAGCAGTGGACTCCTGAAAGATGCCCACGCTATCTCCTGGTTTGACTCCATTTTCTACTAATGAAAATGCGATAGCGTCAAGCCGACGTTGCATCTGGCCGTACGTTAAAGAGATTCCACTGGCGTGAATCAAGGCCACTCTGCCTTGATATTTTGGCACAATAGCCTCAAACTGCTCAATGAGTGTGTCGGGCCACTTTTGCTCTCGTATTTCTCCTGTCATGCATTTTTTCATCAGCCATTCTTTAAGTCCAAAGGAGCTTTAAGCAACAAGTTCTTGAGGACAACCATGATCACAGAAAAACTAAGTACTTACCCTGACCGAGTTCGATGGCCATTTGGATCTCAGATTGTCGGTATTGCCAATTCTCCGAGATTTTCTTCGTGGGCGACTTCACAAACTCTTCCAATATGTCTTCAAACATGTCCGTCACGGCCCTCATGTCATCTGTTGAGTATAGGGTGGACTGGCCAATGAGAGAGACCCTCGCGTCGCCTTCAGGATTGTCAATTACGTCGAGACTGAGGTCATAGCCGGTGTCGCCCATTTGCAGCTCCATCATCTCCAGCATGCACTCCGCCAAGGGCTGGCGCTCTTGCGAGCCCTGACGATAGTCTACGAACGCCTGGAAGAGGGGACTGTGCGCCGTTGCAGCCCTCGATACCTGTAACTCCTTGAGAAGCACGTCAAAGGGGACACGCGAGTGCGCCAGTCCTTCATACGACTTTCTTCGGCTGTCTGCAATGAGACGACCGAAGGTCACTTGCGGTGTGACCTCGAAATGCAGCGGCACCAGATTCAGGTACGGTCCGACACTGTCATGGATACTAGGACTTGATGCAGACATTCCGGCCTCCCAGTTGTTGCGACCACTGTCAGCAATACCGATCGAAAGGTCCTCTACTCCCAGAAAGCGATGTAGCAAGATCTGGAAGCACGTTAGATAGAAGTGGAAACTGGTCGTTTTGTTCGCCCGTGATACGTCACGTATCCGCTTTGCCAGATCTTCTCCGACTCGGAAGTGCCTCGTATTGCTCTGGAACCGTGTCATCGGGCGCCGGGTTGTGATACGTGCGCGGGTCAAAGGCAACGGCTCTGGGATTGTGGCAAACTCGCTCTTCCAGTAGGCGATGTCGTCTTTCCAAGCGCCCTTCTCATACTCGGCACGCTGGACTTCGCAAAAGTCCGGGAACTGCAACGTCTTTGGATTGAGAGCCTCACCCCGGCAGAGTTTATCCAAATCGCGCATGATGACCTGGTAGCTCATGCCATCTATATTGATGTGGTGAAAACCGGCCAGGAGCCAATAATCCGTAGATCCGCGAGACAATAGGATGATTCGCATTAGACACCCGCTGCGAAGATCATAGACATGATTCTTCAGGGTGTCGTACTCCTTGATGACGTCGGCTTCTTCTGAGATTTCCCTATGTTCAAGGTGTAAAGTGCTCGACTTCAAGACGCCCTGCATCACGTCCTGATCGCTAGTAGCCAGAAAGCAGGTGCGTAGTGCTTTGTGGTGATATCCCAATGCCTCGACCGCGTTTTCGAGTTCTCTGACTCGGGGCTGTCCGACAACACGCTGCAGCACGGTATGATTGGGAGCTGACTTGTTATTGACCAGGGAGTCCACCACCCAGAACAGCGACTGCGTGAAGGATATACTTGAGCATTGTTCCAAGTCAAGTTCTTTGGAAGGCTGAGTATGATGTGCGTTATCCGAGCCTCCGCCAGAGAGCTCAGAGGTCTGGTCGCTTTTCTCGCGTAGAGGGGTGAGGACGTCTGCTTCTATCATGGATAACGATGACGGTTGGCCTGTTGAGCTAGACTCATTGCCATCGACTTCAGCCAACTCAATTTCGATATTTGCTCCTGTTTGGTTGTTGCCACTGTTAAAACCGTATATTGCAGGCAAGCTCCGAGCCGCCTCGGTTACCAGGCTACCGATGGAAATACCACCCAACAACTTGAGGATCGAAACGTTGACCTCGAAATGCTGCATCAACCAAGCTCGAATCTCCACGGCAATGAGTGAGTCCATTCCAATCTCATCGGTTCTCAATTGTAGGAGTTTCTCGTCTTGTGTGTCCATCTGTAGAACGACGCGAAGTTTAGCAGCAAGTGCCAATCCGAGAGAGGATTCTGCTTCTTCAAACGTCTTAGCAGTCGTAAGAGATTTCTTAATAAAAGAAAGTGAAGTAAAATTGCTGTTCTCTCGGCCCTCATCTCCAGCTTCGCTTACAAGCTCTTGGACAACCAGACGCCCGAACTTGGGATCGTTGTGCCAAATGGGCAAGTATGGTGAGTTCATGGGCACCTCACGCAGTCCGCATATGATATCCGCCTCGCCATCGTCGGGTGCATGTATGCGGCTGGCCACAATGCCCTCAGCGAATATATGGCGCATATCTCTCTCGGACAGCCACATCAGTCCGCTTCGCCGCAATGCATTCTCTTGAGACTCTGACATCTCTCGAGTGACGAATCCGACACCAAGGATAACACCGATCTTGACAACTGATGCCGCAAGTCCGCGCTTTCTTCGCTGAGCGGCAAGACTGGACATGAACGCATTGGCAGCGGTATAGTTAGCCTGTCCTATGTTCCCCGAAATCTCCACTACAGAGGAGAAGAAAACCACAAACTCCAGTTGCTGGTCTCCCAAGACGCGGTCCAGATTGATACTCCCGTCAACTTTTGGTTGCAGGACGTCTGTCAATTGACTCAAAGTCATATCACGGATTGGTGTATCTCGCAAAACCATGGCACCTTGGGCTACGCCGGCAAGGGGAGGCAACGTCGCTTGAATACGATCGTGCAAGCCTTTCAAGTCATCAAAATTAGTAACATCGCTGTGATTGTATTAGCATAAGCTTCTCCAGAGACAAATACAACGCTTGCTTATAGGCTGACTCAACAGAGTACTTACTTCGGAAAAATATAGATATTAGCCCCCTTGGCCTTGTGCGTCTTGATCCAAGTGACGTCTACCTTGGGGTTCCTGCTACTTATGACGACGTGCTTAGCACCATGCTCGACCATCCAGTCGCACAGCGAGAGACCGAGCGTTCCGGAGAGCCCGACAAGCCAATAGGTCTTGTTCTGCTTGAACGTCAGGCTGCTTTCTCGCGTTCTGATCAATTGAGGGACAATTGGTGAGGACAGCCAATCGATAACTGTCAAGGCATCAGCGGGCTTTCCCCCAGTGGCGAGGTCTCCGAGTGTGGTTACAGCCGTTGCCTGAGCTCCAGGCCAAGGCGATTCAGTGGACGCCTTGATGCCGTTCTGGAGAAGTTTCCCCAGACGACTAGCCAGATCGGATGGAATGGTCGAGGCACTAGAAGAGAAGAGACAGTCAATCGTTAGATGGCGGCAATGTTGCGAGAGGCATGAAAGTATGGTGGGAGTCAGTTTCTGCGCATCGTCGCTGCTGCTTGAGAAGTCAAGAAAGAACGAGAACTGGTCATGTTCAGGTACCAGCGCTTTCAGATCCGCGGTCGCCATCAAAGGATGCAATTTGGCTGATGAGTCCAGTGCTGAGGGGTCGTTATCGCCATCTGAGTTGCTTGAAGTAGTAAATATGACAGTGATCCCTTGTACTAATGCTGCACGAGAGAGTGCATATGCGATAGGTGGTGAAGCGTTGTGAGCCAAAAGGAGTTGTCCCGGTAGCATATCGCCTACCACTGTCGATGCCGTGATACTGGCAGCCACCCTATTCAGAAGCTCTTCTATATTCAGATTCGGGAAAGCAGCGTAAGGAACAGCCGCTGCGGTATGTATCCGCGTGACGGATGACAGGGACTCAGCAAGGGCGATATATGGTTGCTCAGTGTCTGAACTTGATCCATGGATAAGGAAGCCGTATCCAATGGGTGTTTTGAGGGCAAAGCAAAGAGAATGCGAAGTACGGAGTTGGATATTTCTCGTGGCGTCAGTGTCAATAACGTCGTCTGTTATATTAAGGTCGCTACCTTTCCACCTAACGTTGAGAGCAGATCTACAAATGTCCACCTCCTTGGTAATGACTCGTCTCGCCGAGTTGTATCGTATGTTTGAGGAGGGCACATACTCGATGCGAGGCACGAGCTCTTTACCTTGAGCATCAACAATGATTTCTGGTTCAATTGACCAGAATAGTCCAATATGGCCGTGCTCTCTGGTCGTCCAATGTCTTGCCATCCGAAAGCGCAGGACTGCCTCGGCCAAGCTTCTGGCCTCGATTCTTTCATTCGTGACATCCACGAAATGCAGATTCAGTTCTGGGACTTCGCGAACAGCAGTACGCCCAAACCCAATCGACATGTTCGAGAAAGGATCATCATCGAGACGATTCTTCGTCACCCAGACTATCGTCTTTTTGCCGCCAAAAAGTAGTTTGAGGCTACTGAAGTCGGGTTCCGCAATGTCTTTGAACACAGGCTTCTGTAGGTCCACTAGGCTGAGAACTGTAGTATCGGGGGTGATCACACTGTGGTCAACGTCACGCATTGTTTTGAAAACGGTCATGTGGCGTGTAAACGGACTCAATATCGAGCAGATTTCCCTTTGGAGTCGCATCACTCGCAATCCTTCGCCGCTGATGAGGGCTAAGTGTTCGAGCGGCTTCCTTGATGCTAATACTGGTGCAGGGGCCCTCAACGGGGCACGCAGGAACGTGACTTGGTCATCGATAGCTTGTGCTACTATGACGGAAAACGGATGGACTGCTTTGAAGCCATCGCCGGTTATGCTGTCAATTCCTCCGAAGCCGGTATCTATCAATATCGAGTCCCAGCTCTCGAGTGAAACGCAGGGAGAAAGCACTCTGCCTTCATCCACTCCCTTCCACCAGCCAGGGAGTGTCCCAAAGATAAAAGGGGTACGGAATGAACTGTTGTCCGTAATCTCGGCCATGACGACATAGCCGCCAGGTCGTAACAGGCGGCGAATATTGGCCATAGCAGTCTGTAGTTTGCTCGTCGCATGCATAACAAAAGACGCTACGACGAGATCGTACGAATTGGCAGCAAATCCTTGCGCAACGGGATCTATTTCTGCGTCAAATGCTTTGAATATCATGCGACTACCGTGTTCGGCAAAAGTGATAGCAGCATTTTCGAAGAAACCGGTTGACACATCGGTAAATGTGTATGACGAGTAACTCCGCTGGATTTGGCTGAGAACACTCTTTGTGGCACCGCCAGTACCCGCCCCTACCAAGATCAGTCAGTCACCAGACTTTGAGCAACTTAGCGATGAATGAAAAGTGACACACTCAATGCTTACCAACTTCAAAGATATTCATACAGGGGTAGCGATGCGCAATTTGAGCGACAACGCGCGCCACCCATCGTGAAGTCTGTGGTAATCCAAGAGCCTGAGCAGAGTAGTCCTGCAGAAGGTTTTCGGAACGCATATATTCCAATATTGTGGTCTCTCCCCGGAATACGCGCGGCATCTGCTCGCCAATTATGTGCATTATCTTGACATCGGGTGTGTTAGCGAAGCTGTGTTGATGATTATTAGTCGGTAAGAAAGACTCGCGTTCATAGAGACAACCTACCAGGCACCTGCGGTCACCACGTCGTCGAGCGTATCTTGAAGCCACTCTTTCACATGTTCGTGTGTGTTGCCATATCTCATGAGATTGTGTGCATAACGGGCAAAGTTCAGATAGCTGCTCAAGGGACCACTGTTCGCCCGGATAGGGTCACCAATTGGCGTTTGCTGATCAAACTGTCTGAGGTAGAATGTTGAAATGCGCTCGAGTACTGTAGCAAACTCGATCTCTTCGTCGTCCACTACCTCAAGGCATGATACATCCTCGGCATGAGGATACGCCTGCTGCCATTCCACACGAGAGAAAATAGGTATGTCATCCTCGCTTGTGGCGACTGCTAGCGGTACTAGCTTGACGCCTTCTATTTGAACCATGGCATGTGCAGAGTCACCACTGTAGAGCTGCACGTTGCCACTTGTTCCCGAAATAACCGAGTCATTGGTAATCGCAGAGTCGAAATAAAGAAGACAGTCTACCTGCTCGCTGGTGGGTTTACAGAGAGCTGGGTTCAGACGTACGGAACAAACACTGGTAGGTACGTGCAGTTGCCGAAGCTGTCCGTCATGTGGATAGCTATATGATAAAAGCAGTGATTGTATTGCACAATCCAGAGAAGGCGGATCGATCAAGAGATTCGTCTGATCGTCCTCTACATCAAGAGAGGCGCGTCGGAGCATACCCGACGCTCTGCCAAACTTTCTAGCCAGGGAGGACAAAGCCCTGAAAGGACCGCTGTAGGCGTATCCTAATTCTTCAAGTGCCGAATAAAATCGACCTGTATCGGTATCGATCATATTGGATGGACGATCCTGTCGCTTTGGCAAGACTGCCTGAGAGGGCTGGCCCAGGGCCACCTCAATGATACCGCTCGCCACAAGTGTCAGGTCCACAGGCTCCTTTCCAAGGCTGGCTGAGTAGCAGAACTTCGCCTTAATGGTACTTGCTGGTAATTTTTCGATCTCAGTTAGAGATACAAAGGCTTCTATGTCATCCGTATCGAAAACCAGTGGGCGTAGAATGTGCAAGTTTTGCACTTCGATAAACCGCAAGGACTCTCCCTCAGTTGCCAAAGCTCTCGCAGCTTCCAGAGCAGCGACTATGTAGCCAGCCGCTGGGAAAGTAATTTGGTTTTGAAGCTCGTGGCCAGCAAGCCAAGGTAATTCCTTGAGTCGTAACGTGTTCTTCCAGCTGAGTTGAAGTGGAGAGGTGGATTCCGTAGCCTGGCTACCCAGCAATGGATGCACCGGCCTACTCCGCAAGCGCAGACTTCGTGAGGCTCGCGATTCGTGCCAGTAGATCGTATCGTGATCCCACTGGTATGTTGGCAAGCCTTTGATCAAGTTGAAGCTTGGATTGCCGCTGACCACTTCTTCGTACTTGTTCAAGTCAACTTTCTCTCCGAGGTGCGACCAAAGAAAGCCAAGAGCATCCGACATCGTTTTGACGGCGCAAGTACCACGGCTAAGGGTCCCTCGATAGGGTGTCGGAATGCCTTTGACTTCTTGAATAGTCTGCGTCGCAGGGCCCTTTAGTGCTGGGTGAGGTCCAATTTCTATCACGACGTCAAAGTTTCCATGTGACACAGCTTTTTCCATTGCCTGCATGAACAAGACTGGCTGAACCATGTTTGCAACCCAGTAACTACCCGCAATCTCCGATTCGAGATGGAATAGCTCTTCGTGTGTGCTTGAATACCACGGACAATCTGGAAATGGATCCTGTACTTTGATATTGCAAGACTTCAAAGATTTCAAATATGGCCCAGAGCAAGGAGCCATGTGGTGCGAGTGATAGGCTCGATCAACGCGGAGGCGGCGCCGGAATTTGCCCTCCTTTTCTAGCATCGCTTCAATGGCAACGATAGCATCTTCGTCGCCTGATAAAGTCACGCTAGAAGACGAATTGTAAGCTGCTACAGAAACCTTTCCTGTCACATGCTCCTGCGAACAAAGGCCAGCTGCCTCCTCGGACGATGCTTGTATGACAAGCATTGCACCTTTTACTGTGTCTGGGGGGCTAGAGTGGATTCCTCGATAGTAGGCAATACGCATAGCATCTTGCTGAGTAAGGTAACCAGCGGCGTATGCAGCACCAATCTCGCCAGATGAGTGGCCAATTACACCGTTGAACGTGATCCCAGCCTGGCGGAGAAGCTCGACGAGTAGGATTTGAATCGCTGTGCATAGTGGTTGCGAAATAGCAGCCTCCTGTAAACGAGAGGCAGAAGATCCAGCAAGTAGCTCAGACTTCAGAGACCACGCAGGTTTGTCCTCCTCGGGCAGACTGGCAAGGTGTCCCTCTAGAACTACGATCAGTTCCCTTGCGAACGAAGACTTGTCGAGAAGCTCCGCTCCCATCCGTGCATACTGGGCACCTTGACCAGTAAAGACCCCCAGAATCTTCTTGTTAGTCGAACATGTTGTCGCTACAGCAGAACTGATCCAAGGCTTGGTTAAACCAGGAGCGGCGTCTCCTGCCTGAGCCAGCCTCAGCACTTCATCAATTCGCCCTTGGAGCTCTGTAACTGACTCCACGCCAGGGATGGCGAGTCGAACGGGCAAGAGAGACCTGCGCTGCCTGAGGGTGCCAGCCAGGTCTCTGATTTGCGTGGAACGGTGGTGACCGAGGTACTTGGAGTATGCTACAAGGCTCTTAACCAGAGACTTTTCTGAATACGCCGAGAATACAATGGGTGTAAAGACAGGTGAGTCTGCGAAAGGCACGTAGCATTTCGTTTGACCAAATCCTTCCAAAATGACGTGAGCATTGGTGCCGCCGAATCCGAAGCTGTTGACACTCGCACGTCGTGGCTGGTTTCCAGGCAGTGTGGGCCACTCTCGGGCTTTGAAAGCAGGGATTCGCAAGTGCTTGTAGAAGGGCAAAACACTGTGGTTCAGCTCATGGAAAGAAAGGTTTGGCGGGATTAGCCCGTTCTGAATAGCCAGCGAGGCTTTCAGAATGGCGGCAATCCCGGCAGTACCTTCGGTATGGCCAATTATTGTCTTGATAGATCCCACATAAAGGGTATCTGTGGTACTGCAGTTACCCCAAAACGCTCGGTGGATCGCTGCGGCCTCGATGGGATCACCAACCGGAGTTCCTGTGCCATGAGCCTCGAAATATTGGCATCGGTCCTCTGCGGACTTGGGATCGAGGTGGCTTCTTTGGTACGTCTCTCTTATCAATGCCTCCTGGGAATCCACATTAGGCATGGTTATTCCAGGTGTAGTGCCATCCTGGTTTGTGCCCGTCTCCCTAATGATACATTCTATATGATCACCATCTCTAAGCGCAACGCTTAGCGTCTTGAGGACGATGGCGGCCAAGCCTTCCCCCCGAGCGTACCCATCCGCATCATTGCTCCCTATTCATGGGGTTAACGAAGTAAGGGACAAATCGGGCCAAGACTTACACATTTTGGATTTGCCTTCAGGAGATAGCATATTCATTTTGCTATAGGTGATAAAATTCTCAGGCCCGAGAAGCAAGTTCGACCCACAAGCCAGTGCAGTGCTAGCTTCGCCTGCTCTTAGAGCCTGGGCTGCTAGATGAATTGCGACGAGACTGGAGGAACAAGCGGTATCAACGACCATAGATGGACCATGCCAGTCGTAAAAGTAGGATATCCGATTTGCGAGAATGCCCCGCTGAGTACCAACAGCATGGTAGTTGGCTAAAGTCTCAATATCGCGAAGCATAAGAGTCTCGTAATCATTGGACATCAACCCAACGTATACTCCGGTGTTACTCTTCCGCAAGCGTTCTATTGGAATTCCTGCTGACTCCAAACTCTCATAGACCGTTTCAAGTAATAAACGTTGCTGGGGATCTAACGCCTTGGCTTCTACCGGCTTGACGCCGAAGAACTGAGCGTCGAACACGCCAGGGTGCTCTTCGAGGAAGTATCCGTACTTTACGTTAGTATGGCCGTGGTATTGGCCGTCGGGATGGTAGAAACCGTCAACTTGGAACCGGCTGGTGGGAATTTCGCTTCGTACATCGCGTGGCTGTCTAAGAAGCTCCCAGAGCTGAGACGGAGAGCTGACGCCCCCAGCAAAACGACATGCACTACCAACAACGGCAATAGGCTCCTTGGAGATGACGTGCATTTTCCTTGGGAGGTGGCTAGCACTCGGCGGTTGCAGGATGAAAATACAGGGCGGCAATTCTACGAGAAGGAACGTGGGAGGCGACGGTTGAATTTGTCTAAACCGCTTGGGAGCGAGTACCCGATTCCTGAGCTGATAGAAATGATTATTGAGTAGTATAAAAGGAGACAATTTGGAAAGGGGCACAAGATGCAACACAATTTTCAGCTGCAGTATTTGAATTTCAATCTTCCATCCTTTATTATATGCGCATGGATTTAGTTTTTTATATTGCAGGCATTACCCTGACGTATGGCTATCGATATGTGATTAAAAGCCAGCCTATTCTGCTCGTATATAAAAGGGGGTTGAACCTAAATTTTTCAATCGTTGCTAGCTACCCGGATAATAGTTATACGGCGTATTAAGGTTGAAGGAGTTTAGATAGTTGTGGCTATGCACGTTTTTGCTGACACAACCTGCTGGGGTGAATTCCTTGAGTGGAATCTGAACCCTGTCGACGCCTCAGGACAGTAGTAACAAGTGTGAAGATATCTGAACCCAGATGGTGAGTATTGGAATATCTGGTGGCTGGTATGCGACTATACAGGTAGCTGGCGACCCACACCTGTGGCTATATATAAGTGGTTTTACAGGCCTGTAAGGGCCTATACTAAACCTTCTTCCGTATATATATAACTTTAAAGGTATTTTCGACCCGACTAAAAGTCGGTTTTTTACCTATTTTCTTCCTTAAATAAAAGATAGAAAAGTAATTTAGTTTTGGAATTTGTTTATTTAATTTTATTTTTAGCTATAGGCAGTTTTAAATTACCAGTTAGTTTTCGATATTTATACGGTTAAGTAATGGGCCGTTTACGTATCGAAAATAGCCCTACCTAACGCCGACTAGCCGGATAACCTGACACGGCTTACGCCCCCCCAATACATGCGATAAAACCCACTATAGAAAATGCCCTAAAGTGCACTATAGATGGAGGATATACCCTCCTAACTGTAATACCTCCCTTACTACTATAACTACCAATATAACCGATGTACATACTCATAACCTGCGTATCTATTTCAACAGCAAGAAGTCCTGTAAATAGGCTGGGTTATGATTTTGTTATAATGCTATTTAAATAGTACCCCACTTTGAATAGTACCTAGGTAGTACTAAGATACCTGCACCAACGCTTGTAGATTCAATCCATCACCACTGCAAATTGAAGCCATCACCATAGCTGAAATCGCTGGTTTCGATCTCTTCGAGAAGGATTCTCGAATGATTCTCAAAGGGAGGATAGCAGCATAAGACGGCATCCCTCTTACGATGAGCCTCCTCGGCAGCGGCGGCGTACAGGTCAACTGCCAATTACGGTTGAAGGCAGACGAACGATAAATGGCTTAACTCCTCTATCATCGGCGCTAGCAGGGAGTATGAGAGGCCTAGGTCAACGTGGATGTCGGCGTGGAGGTTAGCGTGGAGGTAGAGGTCGGCAGTGAGGTCAGTTGTTGCTGTGGGTGGTAGATTAGTAAAAAAAAAAAAAAAAATTTCACATTCAAAAAAACGTCTCTTCGATTTTTATTGCAGATTAGAAGGAATTAGGGCTTAATTAACCTTTTATAGTTAATATAGTGTAAAATATTAATTAAAACTTATAAATTTAACTGCTGCATTTTATTATTAAAAAAGGTATAAAG